>BQNB010122582.1:7132-20258 GCA_026074375.1 Tanacetum coccineum
TAAGGGCGAAGATGCTTCCGATACCAAGGCCGCCCATGGCTTTGCTAGCCAAACAAGTTTCCCATTTAACCCACGTAATTTTTTACGGTAGGGGTGTTAACGAGTCGAGCTCTTAACGAGCTACTCGAGCTTGAGCTTGATGATTATTAAACTCGAGTCGAGCTCGAAAAAGTTATGTTTAAACTTTTTTACTTTTTATAAATTATAAATATAAATTGAATACGAAAGTGTAAGCATATTTAGTTCTAGATTTTACTTAGACTAGCTACCACAAGAATAGATTATAAAACTATAAGTCTTGTATATGTTCCTTAGTCTGTATACTGTTAGCTTTAATTTATAGAGAAAAGTTCATTTGCATACCAGTTTTTCTTCACATACTAAGGGACAAATCCTCACCATCTATTTGAGTTTCATCTAATGGTGATGATTAATCTAAGATTTAATTAGTAATCCTATTTTCTTGTCCAAATATATAATGTTTTTTATTTTTATTTTTTCATATGTGTTCATTTATTTTCACAGAGTTAACGTGCGTCTCCTCTCAACTCTCTCTCTCCTCCCTTACCCAAATTAGTTATCCACTATTCCGATCAATTTTCCGATCATTTGGAAAATAATTAAAACCGAAAATTACATTAAACTTCAGAGAATATCTGTGGATTCCATTCTTGTTGCATTGAAAGATGGCTTATGGTGGATATGAGGCTTGATGATTTTGATTCTCATTGTAGCTTATGCCATTGATTATGATGATAAAAATTAAGACTTCAATCGTACCTCCGCCGCGCGAATTAGGTACAATTTCTATTAATTTTGGTTAATTTCTGTATAGGATATATGGTTGTCTTATATAATGATCGTTTATTTTTGGGGGTTTTGTGGTTGTTGACTATTTGACTTAGGTTAGACAGGTGATTGTAATGTAAGTTTTTTTATGACTGTAAGTTTTTTTATTGCTTGTTTTTGTGTGTGATGGGTTGTATTTGGGGGCAATGTGGTTATTTTGTATGGATTATTGTGTGCAAATTTCGTTGTTAAGTTCGTAAAAGAGTTTATTCTTGTTATTTTTTTTGTAGCTAGTTCATTGTAGGGGTGTGTTTAAGCTTATTTTTGACCTTATGAGTTTATGTGATTTCAACTTATGTTTCATAGACCCATTTTACGTCTTATTGTGAGGCTTACGGGCTTATGTATGCTTATTACAACATAACAAACTTATATAAGCCACTAAGTTTCAAATTAATCTGGAAAATGGGCTTATGAAACATAAGCCAAAATCACATAAGCATAAGCCCATAAATAAGCTTAAACAAACACCCTCGTGCTTTTATGGTTTATGATGCATTATGCTTTGTGGTAATGTGATCATTGTACAAGTTGTCATGTAAATGTATAAGTGTACATTTCTGCGATTTTTGATCTCGTGAAATATAGCAAACTTAGTTTTACTAATTTGTTGTATGCCTTATATTTAGGGATAATGTGGTCAGTTTACAAATTGGGGTGCAAATATAGTCATTTAGGTGTAACAGTGTCTGTTATATTTTATTTTGGATGTCCTAAATAGCAAATGTAGTTTCACTAATTTGCTAGATATCGTGTGCCTTTGTCATTAAGAGTAAAAGTGCTTATTTTTGGCATTTGATGTGATATAGTAGAAATGTAGTATTAACTATTTGATATATGATGGATCATCTTTAGGTCTTATGTCATAGAATAGGACATCGTGTCTTGGTATTCGTTCCATCTTTGTAATTGATGTGATAAAGAAGCAAACATTATTTCGTTCTGTCCCGGTTGTTATACAGTTTATCATCATAGTCCTTTAGTGTAAAACAGTAGAAATGTTTGTTATAAAATTTCGAAGTTTAACCTCTTTGCTTATAGTTTTACCGTTGCTATACTAAGTTTTGGATTATCGTTATTGTTATAGTTATCATGAGATCTGGCGGGTTTTACTACAACGATCGGTTAGGTCGAACAACATGACCTTTTTACTAATGTTGGGGATTAGAGGTGTTAACTGGGTTGAGAGGCAAAGTTGGGTTACTGGTTAAAACGATTAATTTTCTATTGTGACATATGCTTGATCAAGTCTGGTTAAAAAACACTTTTTAGTCACTTCTTTTGAATTTTTCTCTTTTACCAATGTCTAAATCTGATTACAAAAGTACTCATATTGTTACAGTGAGTATGATACTAGTTTTGGGAATTAGGAGGTAATTTCATATGAATTCACTTTATAGACTGTCAACATGTTTGACCCGTCTCCGTGTAGTTATATCTATTAGCTTACCTCGCTTGACCTATTAGAGATAAAGCACAGCCCAAACTAGCTAAATTTTATGCAAGTGGGTTAATGTTACCACGTCTATTGGAAATAGTTAGGTGTTTTTATGTTTTATTATTATGATCAGTAGTTTTCTTGCAGAAACCCCACGTATGCTTTGCAAATTGTAATTGTTTTGCCCTCAAAAAAATTCAGAATCTATAAACCTTCAGTTTTGTCAAACACTAGGTACCCTGTAAATGTGAGTCACAATGATTTATTGGTGATAGCAACAACTTATCCTAGTGGCTTTGATCACTTATTTTAGTATTTTTGACTTTTTTCACTGGAAAAATGATGGCTGGTAGTGTTTGAGACATTTAAGAGATCTTTCCTTTATGCTTTATGAGTGTTGTTTCTTCATCTAATCAAGTTAGTCATTCAGGTTGCCTATCAATTACAGTACCATAAGCGACAAAGATAACTAAGCTATTCCAAGCGTTGTCTCGTTTTCACGAGCTTGTATTATTTCAGTTAGCGTCTTTGTTATGGATAATATAGTTCGGTAACCATATTTTAGGCTCACCCAACTTTAGACCAGACCTGAACAACTAATATCATTGAAAACAATGATTATTTCATGACTTGTTCTTTTAGAGAAGGGAAATTTGACTCATATTAAGCGAGTAATTAGCTATGTGAACTGAGATTAGAGCTAGCTGCACTACTGCACGAGTGCAGGTATATATGATGTCAGATGTACCTTAACTGGTGCAGTCATGTCACTTCCTTTTACTCAGTATTATAAGGACTTAAAGTGTGTTTGGATTAGCTTATTTCAGCTCATAACTCATAAATGCAAGGTCATTGAAAAAAGTCCAAGTGCCTAAGCTCATAAGCTTTAAAACTTAAGCTTATAGGCTTCTCCGAGTCTAAATATGTGACAGGTGTCTAAGAACCCTACACGAAACTGTGAGCTTAAAACTTTTAAGTTGCAGACATATTTTGGTTAATCCAAGACTGTTTTTGTTTAGTATTTTACCTTACTTAAGGTTGCCCGTTATTTAGGTGCAGGATCTTCCATCCTTTGGCATTGGGCATTGGGCATTGGGCATTCTTTAGGATCCGTCATCCACCTTTTGATTGGTAACTATTTCTTGTTGAAGTTTTAGAACATACTTTATTAAAAGGGGTGACGAGCAAGTTGCAACTAACTTTATGTTGATCAGGTTCCAGATATATGTGTTTGTGTGTATGCAAATTGGTCGGTTTAAGTATTGCGGTTTTCATATAATATTGCACTCATCATAATGCGCATATTATCCATTTTCCATCTGGTAACACGAGGAGTATTTATAGTGATTTTTCAGGATTCTAGCCTCGCTGTACCATTTTTCTCGCATGTTCATTTACCAATGGCTCAAAGCATTGTACCAATCATGTCACAACTTGCATCATCACCAACAATACGTTTTGGGGTAAGAAAGATTACTTTCGACCTTCTGTCATTATTTGTTGGAACTTACTAAATTCATTTTCTTTCTGCATTTCATCGATATTATAAATGATTATTTTCTTTTGTTTGTATACAGGCGGAGATGACTATGAAAAATTTAGAGCGCCTTAGCCCGTCAATTATGAAGCAAGTTATGCCACTTGTGGAGCAACTTCCTCCCTTGTACATGGAAATGGCCAATGGAAAAGAAAAATTCTCTCCAGAACCAGAAGAAATTCGAAGACTAGCGTGTCAATCGGCTATTGTTGTCTGCATGCATACATATACGCATAAATTTTGTTCAATTGTAGTTGAAAAATTATAAGTTGAGAAGATTGTGACCTGTTGTTCTATTTGTTCACATAAAAAATAACTTCGGTTAGGTTCCCGGTTCACGTTTTCCTCAAAGTTGATTTTTGGGTCTGGTCGGGTCGGGTTTGACCCATCGCTCAGCCCTGGCTTATGAAAATATACATAATAACTTGTTCATTTCATTTTCCCTTTTGCTTAGGAAATGCTAAATTAATGCAACACTTGTTTGGTTTTGATAATACGTCAAGTTTTTATTTTCATAGTTTGCATTTTTTTTTATTTTGGTATTCGTAAGCAACACTTGTTTATCACTTGTGATATAACATTGTATCAAAGTTGAAAAGTATTTAAATGGTCTACCTTAGTCACTTTAGAGTAATATCTCACGTGATAAAGTAATAGAATGTAAAATTAGTCATTTTATAGTAATATCTAAGGTGGTATAGCTAAACATGAATGATGTTTACTTTTGTTTATTTTATTGCTTTATCACCTGTGATATCACTCATATGTAAAATACCAGAATTAGTGTTACATTCTATTGTTTATCACATGTGATATTACTCATATGTAAAATACCATAATTAATGTCACATTATATTACTTTATCACATGAGTTATTACTCTTAAGTGACTAAGAACCACAATTTAAATACTCTTCATCTTCCTTACAGTGTTATATCACAAGAGATAAATAAATGCCACTTACGAATACCAAAATGAATAAAAAAGAAGCAAACTATGAAAATAGAAACTTGAAGTAGTCTTAAAATCAAACAAGTGTTTGCATTGCTTTTGAGCAAAATAAAAATTCGCCTAAAGTGGCTTAAACGTTTTAATATTACTAACAATATAATATCACAAGTGATAGATAAAATGAATTACATGTTAAGAATTTCAAAAATAACCACAATTAGTGTTACATTATATTGCTTTATCACATGTGATATTAATTATATGTGGAATATCATAACTAATGTCACATTATATTACTTTATCACATGAGATTTTATTATTATTTATTTATCACTGGTGATACTACAATGTTAAGGGTAATAATTGTTAAGCTACGGGTGAATCTTAGTTTATAAATGTTATATTTATCATTGGTGATATTACAATATCAGGGTTAAAGATTGTTAAGCCACGAGTGAATCTTAGTTGATAAAGGTTATATTTATCATCGGTGATATTACAATCTCAGGGGTAATCAATGTTAAGCCACAGATGAATCTTAGTTAATAAAGGTTCCGAAGGCGGATTTGGCAAGTCCGACGGCTAATGTTGTTTTCAAATAGTTTTAGAATATCGCATGTGGTAAAGAAAGTTTATGTATATATCACTTGTGATATTATACCTAGTAGTTAGGGGTTTATGGTTTTTGGTATATGGTTTAGAATTAGGGGCTTAGAATTTTTGGTATGGATTTTAGATATCACTTGTGATATTGTACCTAGTGGTTAAGGGTTTAGGGTTTTTGGTATAAGGTTTAGTGGTTAAGGGGTTTAGGGTTTTTGGTATAGATTTTAAAGTTTATGTATATATTATACCTAGTAGTCAGGGGTTTAGGGTTTTTGGTATAGGGTTTAGTGGTTAGGGCTTTAGGGTTTCGGTATAGGGTATAGTGGTTAGTTGTTTAGGGTTTTTGGTATAGGGTTTAGTGGTTAGGGGTTTAGGGATTTTTGGTATATGTTTTAAAGTTTATGGATACATCACTTGTGATATTATACCTAGTGGTTAGGGGTTTTGGGTAGATGGTTTAATGGTTAAGGGTTTAAGTTTTTGGTATATATTCTATAGTTTATGTATATATCACTTATGATATTATACCTTGTGGTTAGGGGTTTAAAGTTTTTGGTATAGAGTTTAGTGGTTAGGGGTTTAGGGTTTTTGGTATAGATTTTAAAATTTATGTATATATCATTTGTGCTATTATATTTAGTGGTTAGGGGTTTAGGGTTTTTGGTATAGGGTTTAGGCATATGATTGTTAAAATTTAATGTCTCTATATGTTGTGCTATTATATTTACAGTGGTTAGGTTAGGGGTTTTTTGGTAATGGTTCTTAGCGATTAGTGGTTTAAGTGGTGTTTGGATAAGGTTGAGTGGTTAGGTGTTTAGAGTTTTTGGGTATAGGGGATTTAGAGGTTTGAGGGGTTTAGGGTTTTAGGGTATAGTTTAAAGTTTATGTATACATCATTTGTGATATTATAACTAGTATTAGGCGGTTTAGTTGTTTGGTATGTGTATTTAAGAGTGGTAAGGCAAGGTTTTAGGGTTTTGGTATAAAGGTTTAATAGTTAGGGCTTTAGTGTTTTTGGTATATATTTTAAAGTTTTAATGTACATATCACTTGTGATAGTATACCCTAATGGTTTGGGGTTTAGGATTTTGGTATTGGATGTAGTGGTTAGAGGTTTAGGTTTTGGATATATGATTTTAAATTTATGGATATATCACGTGTGATATTAGACCCGAATGTATAGAAAGGTTAGGGTTTTTGCTTTAGGTCATTTGTGATATTATACCTAGTAGTTAGGGGTTTAGTGTTTTTGGTATGTGGTTTAATGGTAGGGGTTTAGGGTTTTTGGTATAGGGTTTAGCGGTTAGTGGTTTAGAATTTTGGTATAGGATTTAGTGGTTAGTTGTTTAAGTTTTTGGTATAGGGTTTAGTGGTTAGGGGTTTAGGGTTTTTGGTATAGATTTTAAAGTTTATGTATACATCACTTGTAATATTAAACCTAGTGGTTAGGGGTTTTGGGTTTTTGGTATAAGGTTTAGTGGTTAGGGTTTAGGGTTCTTAGTATAGATTTTAAAATTTATGTATGCATCAACTGTGATATTATACCTAGTGCATAGGGGTTTAGGGTTTTGGTATAGATTTTAAAGTTTATGTATATATCACTTGTGATATTATATCTAGTGGTTAGGGGTTTTGGGTTTTTAGTATAGGGTTTAGTGGTTAGGGGTTTAGGGTTTTGGTATAGATTTTAAAGTTTATGTATATATCACTTGTGATATTATACCTAGTGTTAGGGGTTTAGGGTTTTTGGTATAGGGTTTAGTGGTTATTCAAGAGGGGTTAGGGTAATATCACAAGTGATAAAATAATAGAATGTAACACTACTTCTAGTATTTTACATATGAGTAATATCACAAGTGATAAAACAATAAAATAAGTAAAAATAGACATCATTCATGTATGGCTATATCACCTGAGATATTACTCTAAAGTGACTAATTTCACCTTCTATAACTTTATCACCTGAGATATTCCTCTAAAGTGACTAAGACAACTCAGTTAAATACTTTTCAACTTTGATATAATGTTATATCACAAGTGATAAACAAGTGTCACTTAAAAATACTAAAAAGAATAAAAAAGAAGCAAACTATGTAAATATAAAACTTGACGTATTCTCAAAAGCAAACAAGCGTTGCATTAATTTTATGACATGTCTAATATCACTTGTGATATTTCGTAAACATAGTTAATGTCTAATATCACTTGTGATATTTCAAAACAAACAAGTATACTTTTAATATATGGTTTTGGGTTTTTTGTATCGGTTAGTGTGAGTTTTAGTAAATTTACACTTTTGGTCACTTCATGTTCTTTTTAATCTTAAAGTAGACATAATTCATGTCTGGCTATATCACCTGGGATATTACTCTAAAGTAACTAATTTCACATTCTAGTACATGAAAAGTATAAAAGTATTAAAAAAACATATATGTGATAATATATAAAAAAATACACAAAGCAATAAAGTATCACTGGTGATATCACAAGTGATAAATAAATAAAAATATTTAAAAAACACATGTGATAATATATAAAAAATATAGAAAACAATAAAATATCACATGTGATATTAAATGTTAAAAAACATACTTATTTGTTTTTGAAATATCTCAAGTGATATTAGACATTAACTATGTTTATGAAATATCATAAGTGGTATTAGACATGTCATATAACGAGGCTAACAACGGTCGCGCGTTGTGGTGGAACATTAGTGATGCAAAATATTGTATAAAGTATTCCTGCTAATCGTAAACCTTGAACCGATCAAGACTGCCCAGAAAGAATTTACAGGTTTGATTAAGTGCGGTTGCGTGTTCATATAAATGTTCGGGAATCGTTTTATACGGTTCTGTTTTTTTTCGGATTTAAAACTTCGAAATTTATTAATAAACTTGTTAATTATACAAACATTTAATTAAACATACACCGGAAACATACTAAACAAATACAATCAAAACTTTTTATTGCACCGGAAAACATCCTAAAAAAAATACAACCATAACTTTTTTTTTTATTTTTTTTATTAAACAATACAATTATACAACTAAAAATATATAAATACTAATACATTTCGAGCTTCGGCATGGCCATCACCCGAAAACATATTAGTGTACTCAAGTATCAAAATATTTTTTTTTTTAAAAACTATTAGTGTTCGGTTATATTAGTGGGTACCAAGAAGTGTTTTTTTTTAAACTTTTTTTTAAAAGCTATTAGTGTTTTTTTTAAAACATATTAGTGTACTCAAGTACTCAAGTAGTTAAAACCGGGTTTTTTTTTAAAACTATTAACGGTTATAAAAAAAAAATAAAAAATTTTAAAATAAAAATAAAAAATAAAAAATAAAAAAACCGGTTTTAACCGGTTTTTTTAAAAAACCGGTTAAACCCGGTTTTAAAAAAAACCGGTATCGTAAAAAACCCGAAAACCGTCAAAACCGGTTCTTAAATTTAAACCGATCGGTAAAAAAACAATCGGTTTTTTATAAAAAACCAGGTTACGGTTTTTTGTACCGGTTTTTTAAAAAACCGGTTTACATTTGCATGTCTATATTAGACATTAACTATGTTTATGAAATATAATAAGTGATATTAGACATGTCATATAACGATGGTAACAACGGTCGCGACTGCCCAAGAAGAATTTACCGGTTTGATTAAGTGATGCAAAATATTGTATAAAGTATTCCTGCTAATCGTAAACCTTGAACCGATCAAGACTGCCCAGAAAGAATTTACAGGTTTGATTAAGTGCGGTTGCGTGTTCAAACCGGCCAAAAAGTGAGGAATTATAGTCAACCGAGAAAAGGGAAAAAATAAAAATTAAAGTAGCAATTTTTTAACAATCATATGATCATAATTGTTCTTTTTGTTTCATAATAACCATTAGTATTTGTCTAGATCACTTGTTCAGTTGCGTTGAAACATTTAGCTACATATTGATGTAGTAAAAATATATGATGTTACGCAAAAAGATCTGCAATACCATGTAAAGTGTCTAAAAGTAGCACTAGCCTATAAGAAGATCAAGACGGATAACACAAACTTCATATAAGCGAAAAAATCAATGCAAAACCTATGCTCATAGTAGCTAAAATGTAACAATGACGTTGAAGGGTAAAAACAAACATTACAAAATGTATCGGTGACTTAATTTCCACACTTATCTGAATACAATAAAGCTATTAAACATTTGCATTGAGTAAAATAAAGCTTCTCAATGAATAATTATCATCTCCTTTCTGTCTATGCCTATGATGGCAAAATTTGTTTCTCACAATTGCATACACGAATTATCTGTTGTTTATAATATACAAAACCACTTTCCAAAATGAAAAAAAGAGCGATTCAAGCTCAAGTTCTTAACTCGATATTCCATGCGATTACAGCCTACAAGCCCATCGCATCACATCATACTCCCAATATGATTGAACCAAAAATTACACTAAACGCTACAAACACTCCATAGGAGTAAGAAGATGTTACCGGTTCATGCATCATCTTCCCAAGCCGCAAGGGAAGTTACTGATTTGTCCTTCTTCTAACATATCTTTGTTATAAAGTTAAATAACTTGGCCATTGGTCCTCAAAACACATTCTGTTAACCTGCAAAGTTTCGAGTTTTGTTCTCGTTGTTTTTGAAAGCTGGAGTACGTAGGGCCTCTCTACACCTTCGCATCAGTGAATTCAAGCAATTCAACAAGAGGAGGGATCCCCCCTTAAACCCTAAACATGCGATTTTGCTGTCAAACAACCTGAAATACCAAAATTGTAACGGTAAATGGTGCAAACAAACTGACCTAACACGGGTCTTGATACTGCTATTCTCATGAGCAAGGTTCGTGATTGCATTTGTTGCTCTTCTTATAACAACTTTGACTGCTCGAGAATTCTGACAGTATGCCGCTTAAGAAGAGCAACAAGATGAGGCAGGGCTCCAACATCCACAATGAGTTATTAATGCTAAGGCTGCCAAGAAAAGAAATCACCAACATCATCCAGTGACTCTCTCAAGTGTTTCTCTCTCTAGAAACTAGCCAGATCCAAGAATCGACCCCGTGTTATGATATAGGATATACCACAAAGAAGTATAAAAAACAAATGCATGTTTAAGAAAGATCTTTAAATCAATGATATAGTATGGTTTCTAGTTGATCTTAGACGCGAAGATGCCACTAGAGTTTACAAAGAAGGTATGCCAAATATGAGGGCAATACAATGGTAGAAGGGGTTAAGGACAATGCAATAACAGTTGTGTACATAGTTGATATAGCATCAATAAGTTGTATTTAAGACAGGTTAGCAAGAAACTATATGCATCAAGTGTTCGATTACAGGCGATAGAAGCATTCATCAAAAATTTCCTGATAAGATCGTTTAGCCCATCTAGGATATGTTTTACAAATAACTTATATACGCAGCGGAAATTAAAGAACAATAAGTTATTAAACAAGGTTTTAACCGAACGTTCATGCCTCAATATTATTAGTACGTTACCTAACTGTAACATGGATCCTATGATCCTTGAGGCTACTAATACATATAGACGACTATAACACGTCTATAAACTAACTACTAACTATTACATATGTGTACACACACGTTTTCTTTAGTCGACTCTCATATGATGAACACACACTTTTCTAGATATAAAACCTATGAGTCTATGTCTCTTTATATAATAGAGACCATAAGACGTTACAAAGGAAAGTAATTAAATGCTTTGACCATCTAATTAAATGCTCATAAAAGACTAATTAAATGCTCATAAAAGACATTTAATTATACAAGGAAACTAAACATAGTTTCCAGATTTAAATCTTTTGTTTCATTCTTTTATTTATTTTGTCTCATCAAATCTAGAATCCCAACAATCTTCCCCTATTTGATGATGACAAAACAAACAAAGTCGTGTACGAACTTCATCATAAAGCTAGAGCTTCCCCTGAAGTTGAGATGTAATCATCTCCCTGAATGAAACAAAATCTTCCTTTGTAGATAGCTTCCCCTTAACTTATGATCATGCCACCATACATAATAAGCTGCAAATCAATAAACTTGTAATCTTCTTCCCCTTTTTGTAATCATCTAATAAGGGTCTTCTGTAGAAATGCAACTTGGATCATAACAGCTACAAACCATATACCACAACTACTAATCCAGCCTTCTAATACTCAAAATACCCGCCATGAAGCATACTACGAAAAATGACTTTGAGCAGTAGAAATATAAACTAGCAGTAGTAATAAAGATCAGCAGTAGTATTGATACACTTCCCCTCAAGTGGTGCATGTAGATGGTTAAACATTTAATCAATAAGCTTCCTCTAAAACTGATATGCTTACCATCTCTTGAATCTTCAAATTCTGTAGGCTCTATGTAGTAATCAATGATGAAGAAAACTGAGTATAACGAATTTGTTGAAGAAGTAGAATCTCTCAAACTTGTGTCTTATGTCTTGCACTATCCACGTGACGTCGAACTTATAAATAAATCTGTGAAATATAAGTAGACCACAACCTCTTGACAAAAATCCTCATCTTCTATGAGACACGTACTAAGTGATAGCAAATGTGAGCATTAAGCACCATAAGAAAAATCACACACCTTTGCTAGATTCGTCAAGTCTTCGTCACAACGTTATAAGCACGAACAAGTTACCTCCTGCTAAAAGGTATGATAAGAACACGCATCTGTGAAACTCAACTACAATATCAAATAAGTGATAATCGATCGTCTTCGTAATTACATCTTCAAATAATTTCCAAAAATACGAGCCTTTTAAATGTTTAAGAACATTTAAAAATCAATCCGTTAACTTCCCCTTAAACGAAGCATTCGAGATCCAAATCCATCCAAAAACCAAAATTCATGTATTACCCGATATCTGATAAAGCAAGCAGTACGTTCTAAGATATCGGATAACACTAGCGGTACTTTCACAAACAGCAACGGTACTTTACCTTGATCCATCCAGCGCAGCAGTACTTAAACAGATATTTACTTCCAAGCAACAATGTCAATAATACACGAATCCTATATTCAATGAGTCTGTTGCTGCTTCTTTTCGATGAACACTATCATCACCAGTCATGAATTATTATCACAACAACAACAATGAGATCTTCGTAAATCTCAAATTGATATCTTTAGCATATGTTGCTTCCCCTTGAATGATCACATACAGTTTTAACATGCTATTGCCCAAACAATACCTTTAAGTTCGAGCACTCGAACAGTACTTTCCATAAACCAAGCATCATCAATGATTCTTTTAAAATCATGGCTTCATCACCATACAACCTGATGTAACATTCATTATCTTCGCACCATGAAACCTTGAATCCTAGATCGAGAGCCACAAGGCTCTGATACCAATTGATAAGATCGTTTAAACTCATCTAGGATATGTTTTACAAATAACTTATATACGCAGCGGAAATTAAAGAACAATAAGTTATTAAACAAGGTTTTAACCGAACGTTCATGCCTCAATATTATTAGTACGTTACCTAACTGTAACATGGATCCTTTGATCCTTTAAAGGCTACTAATACATATAGACGACTATAACACGTCTATAAACTAACTACTAACTATTACATAAACTAACTATTAGACTCTCATTGGGAGAGATCTAACTATGATGGATGCCTAAAGTACATGCCAAAAGTTCAATATAGACCCAACATTTGTCATAGACCCAATGAACCAATCATAGCCACTCATTTTTTCATCAAA
>BQNB010122583.1:0-20258 GCA_026074375.1 Tanacetum coccineum
TATGCAATTGTAACCCTCGACCTTTTAGAAGGCTACAACATCGGTTGTGAGCCGGCAAGATGCAGCAAACTTTTATCAGCCTCGGATTTTTATTCTTACTTATGGGCTTTCTTTAGAAGACGACCACATCGGTTGTGAGCCGGCAAGAGGTAGTAAACTTTTATCAGCCCACAGCTTTTATTATATTTATCATTTTATCATTTTTATTTATTTATTTATTTATTTTTATTTATTTTTATATATTTTTTTATATATAGAAGACTTCTTTTTGAAAAATTCAAGTATAAATTTGAACTAAGACTAAATTTTTTTTTTGCTATATATTACATAAAAAATTTGTTGATTTATGTTTAATCTCCAAAAACAGCACGTATATTAATCCGGTTAAGAGCTTATGGGAGAAAAAGCAACAAGTTACATACATGAGCTTTTAAGATTTCCAAATAATCCTTGCTTAGCATCCTACTCATACTTATTTTTCATTCTTCGCGAATTTCCACAAACGCTTAGCCTAAAAGTTAAGGAACAAGCTAGAGCTTAACACGCTCGATCGGGTCAAAATTTACTCTTATTCTACCCAACAGGAAAGTCAAAATTGTGACAAAACACTTATTTTATTTTTGAAATTTTTTTACATTTTTTAATTTTTTTTTAAATTTTGGCGGGAAAACGAGATACGTGAGAGCAACGGACAAAGGTAGGTAAGATTATATCGAAGATATACTACACCATACTAAAATTAAACATTGTCCTCAATGTTTCCTAGCCTAAGACTTAAAAACCCCATACTAGAACTTCAAAAGGTCAAATGCATATTCTAAGCATGAAGAAAGTATCAAAAAAAATCTTTTTTGCTAAAATATAAATGTTAGTCGATAATAATCTTTAGGATAAGTTGCTACAAGATTAAATGTTAGTCGATAAAAATCTTTAGGATATCGGATTTCCCCAAACTAATGGCAAGCAAAGGCTAGGAAGCTCGAGTGGACCGGGACAAAACACCGAACACGAGAGTCTTCAGAAAATTTGGGTTCAGTCCTGCAAACAATCACAAGTACAAACACAACAGGAATCGGAAGAGTACAAGCCTCCATCATCAACCACATTAGAAAATAAAAGGAAAATAGAAATGGATAAAGCATAGGGGTGGCCTCCCACGAAGCGATTTATTTTTGGTAACCGAGTCACATAACTTGACTCGATCCCTGAATTCATTTGTCCTTAGGGAGAGTAAATGGAAGAGAAAATCTCAATCGGGCTTTCATTAATGTTTGAACAAACATTAAAGCACAAGAAAGTTCTGTCCCGATGAGATGCCACCGGCTCTAAGTGGAGATGCCGGGGTCAAAAATGGTATCCTCATTTTTGGTTGAGGAAAGTAAGGGAGAAACCTCAGGGTAAGTGAGAAACGGGAGAAAAGTCCGAATGACAAATGTGAAGGAATCATCATCTTCAACATCAATCTCACCAACATTGTTTATCACTGGTGCATCGTTCTCAATAATTAAGCTAATCTCAACATCCGGTGGTTCTAGAGGAGGACGAGGAAATAACTGATCAAAATGAAATGATTCAAACTCGGGAAGTTCCAAAAGAGAGTTATCTGAATTATCAGAAATAACAATGCCAGTCAACCCTCCCTAATCGGGCTCAATCTCAAAAAGAAATAAATCATACTCGAGAAGAGAGTTATTAGCATGAGTAGTGGTACTGCCACTTCTCATCTCTTCTATATGATCGCTAAAAGTCTCAAATTTAGGTAAAGAATTATCCAAATGAGAAAGAGAAGTATCGGACTCCTCAAAGAACGAATCACTATCCACAACGGGAATAGGAAATGAAGAGGGAGACTTGAACACATAATCAGGAGTGGGGTTATCTTTCAAAGATTCGATATTAGTAATAATACGACTAATGTTCAAAAATTTCTCACGAAGAATAACGTCTTGAATTTGAAAAATATCTTCTAAGTCAAACTCTTTCTCTTCTTGATCTTCACTATAGTACTCCAAATTGAGAGGTGATGCTTCAACGTAACCGAATGTATTATAAGAATCGCCATCAACTTGAAGTATCACATTATATCAATCATCTCTTCTTCTTCTTCTTCATCAAATTCCCCCCCCCCCCCCCCCCCCCCCCCCCCCCATCTTCTTTTCATTCCTGAAGAATAGGAGCGAGTTTCACCGGAGAACTCCTTGGAAAAGAAAATCGATCTTAAGGAGACGAGATCGAATATCTTGACTAAGCAAAGATTCAGCATCAGAATGATCATTATCACAAATATCGTCGGAAACACCCTTGGATCCACTTGGGATTGGGACGAGGTCCTCAACACTAGATTTATCCTTTTCATGAATAGTGCTAAGTTCCTCTTCCCCCATGATAGAGGTCTTCGGGCCTCGATGGTTTCACGGTGAGCTCGCTTTAAGGCCTTCTCCTTATACAGTATACTCATCATCGTCATCATCGAAGTAGAAAAGCGGACGATTCCAGCATGATAATTTATTATATCTGAAAACTCTTTCACTGATATATTCGCACATCCTCCAAGGAGTTTACTCATCAATTCTTGAATATCCTCTTGTTAATATTGCTTGTCCATCAAAGCATCTTTAATTTTGCCAAAACTTTCCCAAGCTATCAATATAACCTTTGGTGTTACTCCAAAAGGTATACGACTAAACTTCCTCAAGAAGGTGCAAATATCTTTCATAAAGTTTTCTCTAGCTTCTTCATCGTCAATCATAGAAAAATTCCAATATGGAGTAAAACTTTGAGTTGCCGTCTTTTCCTGCTCTTGTTGAATTCCTTTAAGAATTTGCAAATCATTCATGAGTTTAAGAAGCAAATCTTGTATAACTTCAGGTTGATTCTGCTCTTCTTTCATAGTTTGCTTAATCTTAAGAAATCTTTCCTCAACTAGCAATAAAGCCATGCACTTTTCATTAGGAGGTATATGATCATACTCCTTTAAAAAGGATTGTATAGCTTCCATTAAGTCTTCTCGAGCTTGCAAAATTTCTTTACTCGTTTCTTGATGAGGATAATTGACGGGAAACTGCGAGGATTAAAATTGGTAAAAACCGGAAAGATTAGAATTATAGAAATCTTGGTTTATCGGTTGACACTGAAAAGTCGCATGAGGACCCCCGCAGTTTTCACAACAAAGGTTTTGTTGTGGAAAACTTGGTGAAGTTAGTGGAAAATTATTATCGAAGTTTTGATCGAAACACGAGTCCGGATTGTAATTAAATGGAACTTGAAGTGAACAATCGTAACCATAATGAGCATCATTTCCACATAACTCACAAATATTCGTCTCGTACCGGGGTTGTGGAGGGTAGTTGGAAAAATTTTGATCATTATCGAAATAATTCGGTTTTGGATCATAAGCGAATGAATTTTCATTTCTCGAAGAGCAAAATGAACAAAATCCTCCTCTTAACGGTCCCTCACACCCACAACAAGTGATTGGCTTTCCATCTCCATAAGTACAATTTAAACAATTTCCAAGTAGAAGATTAACACCACACTGCGGACACGTACATAGATAACAATAAAAGCCATCACATGGTTGTCCACACCCCGTACACTCACGTTGGTTAAATGACGTCATAAGAAAGAATTAAACAATATAGAGGATAAGAAGAAAGAATTAAACGGATAAGAGGTAACGGAGAATATTTTTGGGCTTTTGAAAATAATTCATAAGAAAAGGAATTAAAATAAAAAATAAAAAAATATTTTTGGTAACCGAAAATTTAAACGTGCACGGTAGCTCTCTAAAATTACGTACAAGAAAGCGGAGGAGTTGGTAAGCGCGAGGCGCTATTTAGAATAACCCTTCTCCTTTTGGGTGATGTTGATCAAACCCGCCTTAAACTTTCCTTATAGCACGTAATCTAGAGGTGAGCCGTAACAACGATTAACAAATGGTTATTTTTATATTAAAATAAAAGAAAATAGAAGTGTAAAATATTCACAAACGGAAAATAACTTCACGAGGAAGGTTCTTCAAAAACACTAATCTTCGAACGAAACATGATAATCGTAACACACTTCCCCGGCAGCGGCGCCAAAAATTGATCCGTTCCTTTTCAACACATATGAATATATATAATATATAAATACGTAATAATAAGGAGGAGTCAATAATAGTATAGTAAGTATTTTCCGTCGGGTTCTAGAAACGAACTTTTAACCAAAGTTGTCTCAAAAACCTCCCGGGTCGTTTTCCCTCGACGAAGCGTGAATTGAAAATCGGTTAAGTTCGTGATCGCGCGTTTCGAATGGTTAAAAAGATTTTTGATTTGGTTTTCTATAACTACTAATAAAAATGAATAAAACATGTAAAATGAATAACGGGAAATAAAGAAAACGTGACAAATAAGCAAGTATGACAAAATTAAAACCTATGAATGCAAATTTAACCTCTAAACCTAAATTAAGATAAAAGAAGATTTTAAGAAATAGAAAATTATTTTTTTATTATTTTTGAATTTTTATTGAATTAAAAGCTAATTTAATGATTAAAAATTCTAGAAAATACGAAATTAATTCCTAAAAATTCTAAAAAATGATTTTAAACTTTAGAAAAATCTAAGAAATGATAAAAACTCAGAAAACTATTTTTAACTATTTTTTATAATAAAATCTTATTTTATAAAACTAAATTAAAACCGTTAAAAATGAAATTAAAAATCTAAAAAATTACAAAAATGATTTTAATGCATGTAAACCTTAAAGTAATTATTCTAAATCTGAAAACTATTTTTTTTTTTGTATTTTTAAAAATTATTTTTCTATTTTTTATTTATTTTCGAAAATTTTAAACTAATCAGATTCGTTATGCATTGGACTGTTTTCCTACTTATCTACACATTTGCATTCAACGTTCTATAAGAAACGACAAAGGCAAACCACTGTCAATGGTGAACGTTAGTTAACAAGCCCTAATTGATAAGAGAAGATAATCATCATCATAGTGTCGAGCATAGATGTGTCTTCACTTGGAATATGCAGGAGGTACTTTTTGTTTGCCAACTGCTATAATATTTGAAGAAATGGCCTCCTTATGGTATGAAAAAAATTCTAAACAGCTTACTTTTTAGAAAGCTTTCTTTTCTCCACATATGGAAGTTTTAATTCAATACTTTTTTACCCAAAGCCTAGGTGCCAAAACCACTGCATGGAACGCAAACAGTAGTGCAATGGCCTTCTTACATATCATATGCTTGGCCTCAAAACAGAAATTTTAATTCTCTAAGACATATTGATGCTATATGGTAAAGCACTTGAGGGACGGGGTTAGTTTTTTTATGTATCACGATTTCTGCAAAGTTTTTTAATTAATCAACAACTTGGGGATATGTCACATATAGGAAGGTTTAAGTTAACCTTCACTACAAATAAAATCTATAGCCCAATAGTGAGGTGAGAAGGAAAGGTATTTTTTATGGCGATGAGTGGTCACCTTTGTTTGCAACAATGATGGTTCAACCTAATCAAGAAGAGGGTGTAGATTCAGGCATTCCTATTGATTCTCATCAGACACCCATTACTTCTCAACCATCATCCTATATATCTCAAAAGAAACAGTCCAGGAGGAAACAGAGGAAGGACACTGCAGTTACTTAGGAGGAGCCATAACAAGATGACAATGTTCCTACACCTTCCAATGATCTACCTATCAGTGGTGAGGATAGCATGCAACTATATGAATTGATGATTTTATGTGCTAACTTACAAAAACAGGTTCTTGATTTGGAGAAGGCAAAGGATGCTCAAGCAAAGGAGATTGTTGATTTAAAGAAGAGGGTCCAGAAGTTGGAAAGGAAGAAGAAATCAAGAACTACAGGGTTAAAAAGGCTAAGGAAAGTTGGTATGTCTAGAAGAGTTGAATCCTCTGAGGATAAAGATAGTTTGGGTGATCATGAAGATGCATCCAAACAGGGGAGGAGTATTAAAGATATTGATAAGGATGCTAATGTTTCTTTAGTTGATGATACCCAGGGGAGGTCAGATGATGCTGACATGTTTGATATAAATGAACTTCATGGTGATGAGGTAGTTGTGGATATGCCAGTTGGTGAAAAACAAGAGCAGAGTACAAAGGAAAGAGAGGTAGATACTAGTGTTGAAGTTAGTGCTGCTCCTACAACTATTGAAGAAATAACTTTGGCTCAGACACTTATTCAAATCAAAGCAGCTAAACCTAAAGTTGTTACTACTGCTGCTACAACAACAACAACTACAAGACCCAAGGCTAGAGGGGTTGTAGTTCAGGAGCCTAGTGAATTCAGAACTCCACAAGCATCACAACCTTCAATGACTAAGGACAAAGGCAAAGCAATTATGATTGAGCCTGAAGTTCCTATGAAAAGGAAAGATCAAGTTGCTCTTGATGAAGATTTGGCAAGAAACCTTCAAGCTTAGTTAGAGGCTGAACTTATAGAAGAAGAAAGGCTTGCAAGAAAACAGGAAGAAGAAGTCAACATAGCTTTGATTGAGTTATGGGATAATACACAAGCTATGATGGAGGCAGATTTTGAGTTAGCTTAAAGACTACAAACAAAAGAACAATGAGAGATATCTATTGAAGAAAGATCAAGACTGTTTGTAGAGCTTATAAACAAAAGAAAGTAACACTTTGCAATGCTTAGAGCTGAAGAGAAAAGAAGAAAGCCACCAACCAAAGCTCAAAAGAGGAATCAAATGTCTACCTATCTAAAAAACATGGGTGGATAAAAGCATAATAGTTGAAGAGCAAGAGCTATGAAGAGATCCAGAAGCTATTTGATAATGAAATGAGGAGAGTAAATACTTTTATTCCTATAGATTCTGAGGAAGTAAAGAGCACAAAGGGAACAGAAGAAAGTTCTAAAGCAGAAAGTAGTGAGGAGAAAGCTAAAGGCAGCAGAAAGAAGATGCTTGATAAAAAAAGAGCAGGAAAAGAGAAACAACAAGAATCTTCAAAGAGACAAAGAATGGAGGATGACAAAGAGACAGATGAGCATGAAGAAGTTGATGAAGCTGAGCTGAGAAAGTATTTGGTGATAGTCAAAGATGATGATATAGCAATTGATGCTATACCACTTGCTACCAAACCACCAGTGATTGTTGAATACAAGCTTCTTAGAGAAGGAATAATGGCACATTATCAATTGATAAGAGCAGATGGAAGTTCCAAGAGATATTCTTCTATGATCAGGATGCTTTAGGGAATTGACAAAGAAGATTTGTAGACTCTTTGGAAGTTGGTCAAGACAAAGCATGGTGATACAAGGCCTGAAGATGATCATGAAAGAGTGTTGTGGGGGGATTTAAAAGTCATGTTTGAACTAGACATAAAAAGTGATGTATGGAGAAATCTACAAGGATACAAAGTGATTGTTTGGAAGTTGTTTGATTCATGTGGAGTGCACTTTGTAAGGTTTGAAAATGTCCACATCTTTATGTTAGTTGAAAAGAGATATCCCCTCGTAGATAATGAAGCTGAGCTGAAAAGCATACGGTGACAATCAAAGATGATGATATAGCAAGTGATGCTAACCACTTGCACCAAACCCCAAATTGTTGAATAATAAGCTTATAAAGAATAATAATGGGACAAATTACCAATTGATAAGAGCAATTGAAGTTCACGCGAAATTACAACTAAGATACAGGTCTGTCTTCAGCTGACTGCACCAGCGAAGACTTAGCCGACACTTTTGGAAGTTGGTCACAACAAAGCATGGATGATACAAGGCCTTAAGAGAACATGAAAGCGTGTAATTTTGCTGTAAATTACACATTCATGATATATGAACCAACCTCAACAAATGTGATTACTGGAGAGATCATCTACCAGGATTACCAAATGACTATTTGGAAAGTTGTTTGAGTTCCTGTACGATATGCACTTTGTTAATGGTTTAGGGATAAGGTACATAACTTAATGTAGGTATGTAGACAAAAACATAATCCTCTTACACCAATAACAATCACAAATATGCTCAACAAGAAACTTTAAGTTGATTATTGGAATGAGATATGCTATCAACTACTCAAGCTCATGGTAAAGCAGCAAAAGGGTCAATGAAGTGTTTGAATGCATCTTCCTGATAGTGCTGAGGTCCGTTAATATAATAACGGAAACTTAAGAGAATATAAGATGAACATCAAGTTTAGGGATGATTTTTGGGAACTTAAAGACTTCATAGATGATTCGTAGAGTTTGACTACTGCACAGGATCTATTATTGTGCTTAGACAAATCATAACATAAGTACATGAAAATTAATGCATAGTAGTTAGTACAGGTAGTATAAAGTGTTCCTACGCTAATACTACTGTTAGAGTAAAAGTTAGTAATATTATATTATATTTACTAGCTGCTTGATAAGATTAAGACTTCTCAAGTTGAAGACTGAAAATATAGATGCAAAGTATTTAGTCTGCCTAGTAGTACGTAAAGACGCTAGGTACACAGTTACTACTGTATATGTATATATTAGTTACTAGCTGGTCACTAATGTACTACTACTATTTAACAGTACTGCTTGGTAGTGGGTGTAATCGGGTCAGGTTAACGTTTATCGGGTATTATAGGTCGGTCATATCGGGTATTTTTGATTTTGAAAACACACACCTAGAACCTGACCCATAAGTAATGCGGGTTATCGGTTTCGGGTCCTATCAGGTCGGGATCATATCGGTCGTGTGCTTCGGGTATCTGTGTTGAACCTCGACAGCTTTTTTTGCAAATAATAAAAACCTTTAAAAAAATTATAATCAAAGATGAAGAAAATTGAATAACTAGATACAACTGAATTTCTATTGGGAAATCTATCTCAAACTTTAGACTTTGCAATGTTCAAAATGGTACTATGATAAAATTGAATAACTATGATACAATGAATTTCTAGTGGAAATCATGATCCATAGATGACCCTTAAATGTCAGTCGGCATACACATCATGACAAATTGCTATCATTTTTAAATATGGGTAATCAGCGAGACTAAAAACTTACTATATATTGAAAAGTTAAAAACCAATATACAATTTTATAGAATATTTTGTACGATATTCAAAATCTTCTTAATGCAATGCAACAGGAACTTGTTTATTCTCCGAATTATGAGTGAAATTGCCAATAGAATTCTTGATTTGCAGTTGCAAAATCTTTTCAACCCGATAGCATTCGAACACACAGATAACAAATCATTGGGCAAGTTATGTGGGCTGTTAAAAAAAATCGGTCTTATCTGTTGACCCCGATAACCCGCAATCATTTAATTGTTAACCCGAACCCGACCCGATAATACTATCGGGTTATCGGGTTTGGGTCAAAATAACTCGACAAGAAATTTTAACCCGATAAGACCCGACCAGATAAGCCTTATTGGGTTCGGGTTCGGGTTCGGGTTCGGGTTCGGGTCGGGTCAACCCGATCTGATTGACACCCCTAACTGCTGGTACAAAAGTTTATGCTGTTGGATTACAACTGCTAGAAGAATTACTACTGTCAGAAGGATAAAGACGAGTAAAGAGATAAGGATTGTCTGGAGAACAAGAATACTTACGAAGATAAGTATAGATTATTTTTTGTTAAAAAATATGTATAATTATTTTGTTTTAAGAGATACGTTTTCTTTTAAAAGATCATGATATCTTAGAAATTATTGTAAGACCTTGTAGACCTTCTGTCAGTAAAGAGCTCTAGGTTTTAGTTAATAGAATTTTTTATACAAGTTTTCATAATTGTGAAGTCGATTAAAAAGCTTCAAGTTGAAACCCTAGTACAAGTAAGAGTACTCGTATTTATTGATCTTAATATTATTGGCGCATTTGGTATATCTTTGTTCATTCACATTACCTGTTTTATTCATAATACTTCTAGATATTAAGGTTATATTCCCGCATACACTTTAGGTCTACATACAAAGTTCTACAACAAGTTATTTTAGAATATCTAAGGTAAAATTTAACTTGGACAAATCTAAGGAATCGATCAAGGATTGGATCAACATATGTTCCTAATATAAAAGACATATTCAAAGTAAAGTTGTTCTAGGAAATTTTGCAAGGATAATGACTTCTAATGTCAATACGTCATATGGATTTTGCTAAATACACCGTATACACAGTGAAGTCTAAATACGATGTATCTGATTAAGGTTAGATACGCCGTATTCAACTGGTGAATACGCCGTATTAACAGAACAAAATATAAATAATGCTTGAATTTAAACACACAATTAATTCACACAATTAAACAGATTTAAATTACACTAATTAGATTAATTCTAAACTAGGTTAGAAATGCTAATAAATTAAAGTTTAAACTTTTTCACACCCCGGTAGCGACGCCAAAAACTTGATTTGCTGTCGTGTAAGGTCAATTTATTGATTACCAAGTTTTACATTTATATTTAGCCGACTTATCCTAAAAAACACTTTAACGGGCAGTGTACCCGATCAGGTGGAGTTTCATGGAAAGAAGGTGTCGAACAATAAGAGCGAGTCCAGTTAACCTTATAATCTATCAGTATTTTAATTACTCTAGTTATGTTAATTTTAATTACTTGTTAAACCTATGCTATATACGCTTCTAACGGATATGGGGGGTTTTCAGCCTGAGAGACTGGCACATGTTTTATGGTGACAATAATCAATTCTAAACACAATAAACATGTAAGAAAACAATCAGAAGATAAAAGAGCGGTACAAGCCAAATAATAGAAAACTGTATTAGCCATATTAAATCCGATTAAATGCTGGTTTGTTTATTTAGTGCAATGATTTCTTATCTCGAAGCGGCATATCATTCTTAAGACTTAGGCGGGACATCATCCTAAGACCTAGACACATTGAATCCTGTCACAATTAACGCATCCGCATAAAGCATCATTTTAGTTTAATTATAATCTATCTAGGGATTAAAGCAATGGTGATCTTAATAAACTCTAGCCCATCGGGACTTTACCCGCTTACTGTTTGACGGTATTTTATATTCTGGTAGTCCATTATTTAAATCTTTATCAATTAATCAATAACATACTTGTTGAAACATTACGGGTCACCTGTCGGTCCAACTAAGCTCTTAATTTAAAGACAAAGACAGAACGTTATTTGTGATCCTATTGGTTCAGTAATATAAAACACGATATGGAGAGACATCCCAGTGTCTAGCTCACTTGTTAGGCGTAACTAGACCCAGTTGAATGATAGGTCGCATATTCAAACACGTAGACAAGTATCATGTGATAAACATAATTAAACTTTCAACGATAAATTAAGTAAATCGATTTTAAACAAACCAAACATTAAACTCTCACTAAGATGCTAATACCCAAGGTCTGTCCATAACCCATTGTAATTATACAAGTGCGATCATATAACCAAAGGTAAACGAAACGTTTTAGCGAAATCGATAACCAAAAAAATTAAATGATTACAAAATAAAGAAATTACACGGGTCATTCTATGGACTCGTGATCAAATGCTTGACCTTATTGCTCTTCTTCTCTTTAAGAAAATCATCTTATATGAGTAAGGTAAAAGAATATGATTTTGCACACTGAAAACTCGTTTTTGAGTCTTCTATTTATAACCTCTGAAAAATATTGGATACGCCGTATTGGCTAGCCAATACGGCGAATGGGGTGTATCCCCTTTGGAGTGCGCGCAATTTAAGATCAGTATATATTACATTCCCAAAATACAAATACTCGTATCTCTGGAAAGTTATCTTCATGATGACGACGGCGTGCTGAGAAGGTGGATACGCCGTATTAGGAATTATGAACACGCGTTTACTTGTGAAGACTTGGCGCTGATACGCCGTATCTCTTTTCCTGGATACGGCGTATTGGTCAGAATGGGGTAATCTTCAAATGTCTTCGTTTGAGCTCCAAAATATGTGTAACATCCGAGAATTTTCGAAATTTCGAATGACGATTTTACCCTTTGACTTTTAGGGTCTGACTTGACTTTTTAACTTTTGGTATTTTTTATTCGTCACATTAAAAGGCGATTAACCGACCATGCGTAACCATTAAAATTTTTCAGGAACATATTTAAAAGAGATATATGTTATTCCTAAGTTGATTTATCAAAAACGAGCAGCTAAATCACGTTTTCATTATTCGGGCTCTAAAGCAATTGATGTAAAACGACATTCTGACAACTTTTAGTTTTGTGACCGAGACTCCACAACAAGTCATAATGTGACTGAAATGCCCTCGCAAGATTTTAGAATCAGAACATACCGGAGTGCACAAAATTAATTAAATTACATGTAATGTATCACGTTTTATTAACTAAGAATATTTAACAATGTATTTAACATTTATTCATGACGTTTGTTGAAGACGCAAATATTCGAGTAAAATGATCATTTTACGGACAAGTTTATCGAAAATATACAAAATAAATAATAAACGTTTTGAATAAATTTTATAAAACGTTTACGAAAATTAGTCGAGTGAATACTCATTTTTATCAGAAAAATGATTTGGAAAACAATGGCGCAAGTTTCGTATTTTGAATCGTCCGATAAGTGGCTCAAACGAGTCCCGAACCGATAGTTATCAAAACTATACTAAAAATTTACAAAATGAACCCTAGACTATTGGGTATTATCATTTCAAGTTATAAATTTTATTATATATATAAAATTTATATATTAAAAATTCATTTCCATCTCATATAAACACACACACACACCTTTATCTCTCTCCCCTCTCTCATAAAATCCGGCCACCGTCGGCCACCACTCGACCACCGCCGCCGCCGTCGCCGGCCGCCGGAAAACTTTTCCGGCGAGTTTTCCGGCCAACACCAAAGATGCTCCTCATCAACGGATCTACTCGGTCCATTATACCACGCGCCTCCACGCGCCGTTTCTTCTCCTACATCGCGGCCTGCCTCAGCCGAACTGCCAGCGTGTCCCAACCTTCACCTCAACACTCTACCCCGTCAAAGCCGTCGTCATCATCATCATCCAGCCCCACCACCGCAGCACCACTAAGGGTGCGTGTGGTTTTGTCCCCGGCACCAAGGGTGGGTTCGTTTCGTGTTCAACGCCCAAAAGGGGTGCGTTTGCTTGATGAATGATTCACTAGGCTGCGTTTGGTTTGTTTCGGCACCGATTAGGGTGCGTTTGGCTCGACAGAAAAACCAACCAGGGTGCGTTGGTTTGGGTTATAAAGAAAAGGGTGCGGGTGGGTTTGGTTATTAACAATAAGGGCGCGTTTGGGGTCCGGGTCAGCAGCAAGAGGCTGCGTTTGGTTTGATTAGAACCAAGTGGGTGTGTTCGGTTTAAAAACGCAGCAGGTGGGTTGTGTTTTCCTCGAAGCCGGGGAGGGGCATTTGGTTTGTTGTGTTTTCAACAAATAGGGTGTGTTGGGTTGTGTTTTCTCAACAGGTAGGGTGCGTTGGTTCGGTTAGTTGTAAAACAAAAGGGGTGCGTGGGTTTGTGGTCTCAGCCAACAAGGGTGTGTTGGGCTTTATGGCCACCACCACCAAAGGGGTTGTTTGGTTCTCGTTATTAACATATTAGGGTGCGTTGGTTTATTGTTATCATAGATGTAGGGTGCGCTTGGCTTGGGTTTAAATCGCACCAGGGTGCGTTTGGTTTTTAGAATGCCACCATAAGGTGCGTTTTGGCTGTTACAGCGGACTAGGGGTGTTTGATTCGGGGTTTTGACTCGATAATGGTGCGTTTGGTTTAGTAGCAGCCGTATGTTGCATTTGGATTTGGGTTTACCAAAATTAGGGTGCGTTTGGCTTAACAGCCACGCACAAGGGTGCGTTTGGTTTGTGTGTGTCACGGAAATGGGTGCGTTTGGATCTGTTTTACAGCCCAGGGTACGTTTGGTTATTGTAACAGAAATATGGGTGTTGGTTTATGGTTATTAACACCAAATAGGGTGTGTTTAGTTTAAGAGGGGGACACAAAGGGCGCGTTTGGTTCATCATAAGACTAACAAGGGTGCGTTTGGATTTGCTGTTAAAAGAATAGGGTGTCGGGTTTGTGGGTTAACAACCGACGAGGGTGTGTCGGGTGTGCTGTACAGAACACTGGGGGTTTGTTTGGTCATTGAATAATCAGAACACAAAAGGGTGCGTTATGTTATTGTCAAAAACATAAAAATATTAATTGTTCCATTTATTATCGATTTACTCTCACCCCAATAGTATATGTGATGAAATCCTGACTATACTCTTCCACCAACAACTTGTGACGTTAAGTAACATATGATATTATATATTTAAAACGGGATTGATATTAATCTATAAGCACATATTAAATGTTTTTAGATGAGTTTTTGAGCAAAAACTGACTTTGCGCTTTTATATAAACTATAATTGTGACAGAAAACGGAACAGAGATTCGGATTCCGAGACTAATTGAAACGTCAGACTTTGGTTTACAAAATTATAACAAACTATGATTTTGTGACTGGAACGTTTTGATATAAAACGGGACTTTTAACTCCCAATAACGAAGAAACAGGAGTGAAAACGAAATACACTTTAGAAGAAAACTAGGTTATTTTTAATATATTTTAAATCTGACAGCATTTATTAATTAAGGATATTGAGCACTTCGAGTCCGTTTCAGCCATCCGGCGAAACACGAAAGTTGTTCGTAATGACGTTTTACTTTGCCGCGAGGATTGTCAGTTTTAAAATTAAGACATAGCGGGTCAAAACTAAAGTCGGTTGATCTATTATTATCAATTAATTAAAATTTAAGACCACTGTTTCGGAGATTTCTAAAAAACGGAATCTAAAAAAAATAGTAATTTTCGGTACAATCTCGACATATGCATGATGGACTTAAATCGTATATATTCATATAATATAAACTAACGGGTTAAAGGTTAAGACGACGCAGTGGATTTCTCATCACATGTATATATGTAGTGATATACTACTTAAAATATAGTATAGAATTTCGTCGTTAACGATGTATCTGCAATCGTTGATCGTATTTAATACGTGTATTATAATAGAGCGACATAATTATAGTCGTGCCATGAATCGTTGCATGTCGGTGGTTGTGATTTATTTGGATTATTTGATCGTGGTCTTTGATCAAGGTGAGTTCATAGCCCCATGTTTTACAATTATTGATTTACAAGTTTTGGGGTGAGAAACATGCTTTGTTTTACAAATTGGACGCAAGTGTACATTTTATCATGATTATGTGTTTGCCTAAGTAGCGAGAACCCACAATGCCCATGAATCATGAACTGTTAATTTCTGGTTTGGAAGCGCGAGTGTTATAAATAGATCTATTTGGGATTGACCTCCCCGTTCGGGTGACTAGCTATCACTGGGAACGAACGTTATAGCATGTCGGATGTTGGATGTTACAGGTTGAACATCATCACGGGCAATGTAGGCAATATTTATGTATTGTATTCATATATGTCGAGCTTCGGTGTCATGAGCTTAGGTAAACATAATTACATTCTGTGATGGTTGCATGGGATGCATGTCCACAGGGAAAGTCTTGCGGTCCTGGATTATACATTTATATAAACCTATGAATTCACCAACTTTATGTTGACCGTTTTAAGCATGTTTTTCTCAGGTGATATAGATACTTGGATTATTTGATGTGCATTGGAGTCTTTACATTCAAGTTTTTCATGGTGATGCAATTATGGGACAACTATTATTTTGATTTCAGAAAATCAACGAGATTGTTTTACAAACGACACATTTAGAGGTCGTTCTCTTGTATCTAAGGGCTGTGTTTATGTAAGTAGCACCCCAAGTGGTATTCCGATGCGTTGTGATCTTTTTGGAGGTGTTACAATATGCGCCTTTTAGCATGTCTTCACAAATCACTCCTCAATTACTGCAAATAACACTTTTAAACAATTAAGTACACATTCTTGCAATAATTATACAAAAGTGGTTAGTTTATTCAGGATAAATGATGGTATAAATGTGACGTTATTTGATGTCATCAAATATCCCCCCACTTGAATCCTACTTGTCCTCAAGTAGACTCTAGATTATATTGAAAGTATCCCAACCGAGAGTCAAGGATTTTCTGGTTAAGCAACATCCTTTCGTTTTAATCACTTGTACAAGACCAAGCACCTCATGAAATATGGAAATGAAAACACTCAGATCACTCAACTAATCTAGGGTGTAACATTTTAAGTGACGCCTCAATATGCTTCGGGAAGAGTGTCGTGATTAGTTCGTATCATAAGCTGGCAAGGATACACCATCACCAGCGCCGCATAGAGCTAAGGAGAAACAATCAAAAAGGTAAATTGTGGGTTTTTATTAAAGCAAAGGGGTTTAATCATTCTCCTGACAGTCTTTCACCGATAGTAAATGACCCCTAACAAGGTAGCTGAAGCACACATACATGGTCGTAATGAAAGAATAGACATGTGTGTTCGAACCACTTTTTTTCAGAGCTTAACCAAGGTTAGATGAAGAATGATTATAGGGTAGATACCCTTCCTAGTTTTCACCTAAAGTCATAAACCAACAAGGAAGCTAAATCACGCATACATGGCCGTAACGACAGAATAGACATGCATGATTCACTCCAATCTCATTCAAGTAAAACCAAAGGTTAATTGCTAGGAATGGGAAGTAAATGGTTGTTAAATAAAATTCACAAAACAAATAGATTATCCTTTGGTTTTACTCAAACGAGGTTGGGGTGAGTCATGCATGTATATTCCATCGTTACGGCCATGTATGCGTGATTTAGCCTCCTTGTTGGTTTACGACTTTAGGTGAAAATTAGAAGGTCCCTACCCTATATCATTCTTCATCCTAACCTTTGGTTAAGCTCTAATGAAGATGTGTTCGAACACACATGTCTATTCTGTCGTTACGGCCATGTATGTGTGCTTCAGCTACCTTATTAGGGTGGTACTATCAGTGAAAGACTGTTAGAATGATTAACCCTTAGCCTTTAATAAAACCTAATTTGCCTTTTGACTTGTTTCTCCTTAGCTCTAGTGGTGGAGATGTGTATCCTTGCCAAGCTTATGATACGAAGCTAATCACGACCGAGCAATTGAGCGTACCACTTAAATGTTACACCCTAGATTAGTTGAGTGATCTGAGTGATTTCATTTCCATATTTCGTGAGGTGTTTGGTCTTGTACAAGTGACTAAAACGAAAGAAGTGCTAAAACGGAAAAATCCTTGACTTCAGTTAGGATACATTTTTAATATAATCTAGAGTCTACTTGAGGACAAGTAGGATTCAAGTGGGGGGATATTTGATGACATCAAATAACGTCACATTTATACCATTATTTATCTCGAATAAACTAACCACTTTTGTATAATTATTGCAAGAATGTGTACTTAATTGCTTAAAAGTGTTATTTGCAGTAATTGAGGAGTGATTTGTGAAGACATGCTAAAAGAAGCATATTGTAACACCCCCAAAAAGATCACAACGCAGCGGAATACCACTTGGGGTGCTACTTCATAATACACAGCGCTAGATACAAGAGAACGACCTCTAAATGTGTCGTTTGTAAAACAATCTCGTTGATTTTCTGAAATCAAAATAATAGTTGTCCCATAATTGCATCACCATGAAAAACTTGAATGTAAAGACTCCAATGCACATCAAATAATCCAAGCATCTATATCACCTGAGAAAAACATGCTTAAAACGGTCAACATAAAGTTGGTGAATTCATAGGTTTATATAAATGTATAATCCAGGACCGCAAGACTTTCCCTGTGGACATGCATCCCATGCAACCCATCAACAAAAGTAGTTATGATACCTAAGCTCATGACACCGAAGCTCGACATATATGAATACAATACATAAATATTGCCTACATTGCCCGTGATGATGTTCAACCTGTAACATCCAACATCCGACATGCTATAACGTTCGTTCCCAGTGATAGCTAGTCACCCGAACGGGGAGGTCAATCCCAAATAGATCTATTTATAACACTCGCGCTTCCAAACCAGAAATTAACAGTTCATGATTCATGGGCATTGTGGGTTCTCGCTACTTAGGCAAACACATAATCATGATAAAATGTACACTTGCGTCCAATTTGTAAAACAAAGCATGTTTCTCACCCCAAAACTTGTAAATCAATAATTGTAAAACATGGGGCTATGAACTCACCTTGATCAAAGACCACGATCAAATAATCCAAATAAATCACAACCGAATCTGCAACGATCTCGGCCACGACCTATAATTATGTCGCTCTATTATAATACACGTATTAAATACGATCAACGATGCGTACATCGTAACGACGAAATCATACATATTTTAATATGTATACATACATATATACATGTGATGAGAAATCCACTTGCGCGTCTTTAAACCTTAACCCTTAGTATATTATATGAATATATACTATTTTCCGTCCAATCATAGCTTATGTCGAATATTTACCGAAAGTTACTATTTTTAGACCTTCCGTTTTTAGAACCGAACAGTGGTCTTAAAATAATTAATTGAAATAATAGATCAACCGACCTTTAGTTTTGACCCGCTATGTCTTAATTTTAAAACTGACAATCCTCGCGGCAAAGTAAAATGTCATTACGAACAACTTTCGTGTTTCGCCGGAAGGCTGAAACGGACTCGAAAGTGCTCAAATCCTTTAATTAATAAGTCTGTCAGATTTAATATATATTAAAAATAACATATATTTCTATTAAAGTGTATATTCCGATTTCACTCCAGTTTCTTCGTTATTGGGAGTTAAAAGTCCCGTTTTATATCAAAACGTCCGTCAAAATATAATTTGTTATATTTTGTAAACCAAAGTCTGACTTTTCAAAGTCTCGAATCCCGAATCTCATGTTCCGTTTTCTGCTCACAATGTACCGTTACAAAAACGCGCCAAAGTCCGTTTTTAACTCAAAACTTATCTAAAATGTGTCTCTTATGGCTTATAGATTAATATCAATTCCCGTTTTAATATTAATACATATTATACTTAGACGCCGCAAGTTTAATAGATTTCATCACATTTTAATTAATCCGATAATTTAATGAAACAATCAAAATACTTTTGTGGTGCAAAACTAAACTCACCCATTTCGGTGTCACCACAATCAAACGCACCCATTTCCGTTGCAAACCCAAACCAACCCAAACCCGACGCACCCCGTGTGGTGATAAACCACGGAACCAAACGCACCCTAACTGTGGTGAAACCACAGCCAACAAACACCCCCTAGCTAATCAACCAAACGCCCCTTAACTGTTTATAATCCAAACCAAACACGCCCTATGTGGGCTGTCACAGCCAAACGCACCCTCGTCGGGTGGCTGCCACCCAAAACAAACGCACCCTTGCGGCGAACAGCCAAACCAACGCACCCTAGTTCAATCTATACTAAACTAAACGCACCAAATACACCCTAATCTATTATTTCAGCCAACCAAACGCTCCTCATGGCTGTTAAACAGCCATCCAAACGCACCCACTGCTGTTATAATCCAAACCAAACGCACCCTACGTGTTGATTCTAGCAAACCAAACACACCCTCGGCTGACCCGGACAGCCAAACGCACCCGCTGCGTTGGCTGCCATAAACCCATGACAAACCAAACACACCCTTTCGGCTCACCCGAGACAAACAAACACCCCTCGTCTGTTGTTAACAAACCACGCGCACCCTTTTCGATTAATAACCCGAACAAACACACCCCTTGCTGCTATAACCTAAACCAAACGCTCCCTAATTGTGTTAATAACCAAGAACAAACACCCCTAGCTCCCTAGCTGCTGTCACTGCCAAACGCACCCTCGTGGGTGGTTGACAGCCGAAACCAACAAACAAACACCCCTAGCTGCTGTCAATATCCCAAACGCACCCTAAGTTGTTGACTGCACAACCAAACACCCTTTTTGTTGTTACCCCGCAAACCAAACGCGCCATATGGCCGTTTTAACAGCCAAACGCACCCGTATCTAGTGACAAACAAACGCACCCTAATATTGTGTCGAACCAAACACACCTGAATCTGCTGATAACCAAACCCACCCTTTTGTGCTATAACAACCCAAACCGCACCCTTTTTGCGGTGCTAGCTGAGAAACCAAACGCACATTCGAGGTGGCTTCATGGAGGTGGTGGTGCATGACATGCGTGGGTGGTGATGATGGTGTTGGCTGCGTGACAGCCATGGTGGTGGAGATGATAATGATGATGTTATGATGAGGGTGGCAGCGGCGGCTGAGACAGGCGGAGGAGGGGGGGGGGCGTGGAGGA
>BQNB010122584.1:3483-20256 GCA_026074375.1 Tanacetum coccineum
ATTGATCCCATATTGAATTGGTAAACTAATAATGGGTCAAGCAAGATCCAAACCACCCGTACTACCAAAACCCAGGGTTACACGATAGTCAAGGAATATCTAACGAAACCATAATCTAACATGAAACAAACATCATAACAATAGTAACTACATATCTAGGCCAACACTTTAAGTGCTTAGCCGCTCATGGTAACGGAAACACAGCAAGAAATAGAAGTAATCATAGATTGAAAGCTCATAATTCTTACAGTATTCGTATTTGAATGATTAAATACAAAAAGTAAATAAAGTGTGATCTCCTTTGGACTCCAGGTGGAATTCTTTGAAGGTTGGAAGCCTTTGTCACCTCTCCAATTAGTTGTAGAGGAAGTGATGTCGGAATAGCTTGAATGAGGCATCTATTTATAGGCATCGAACCTATTACGGCGTAACTGATAAAAGTGTTATGTCGTAACCTTTTTACACGACATTCCATAAATAAGCAATTATTGCGGCGTAACCAGATATTGCATTACGTCGTAACCTTCAAATAATTTCCATATGTACGTGATCTTTATTCCATATTTGTGGATCTTTATGGTTACGACGTAACCATAAGGGGTGTTACGCCGTAACTCTATCTTGGGTAAGATTTCCTTCCAAATACATGATTACGGCGTAACTAGATATGGTGTTATGGCGTAAAGTTGTCCTTGATCTTCGTACTTGCTTAATATATGTTACGGTGTAACCATTTTAGGTGTTACACCGTAACATTCTTCAGATAATTACACTTTGAGCCCTTTTTCCCTTGTTTCTTGTCATTTTCCTGCATTTCACCTAAAAACTACAAAATGATAGAAAATATCTCATTTTTGAATATTAGTGAAACATTTACAGGTAACTATGTTTTGTATTTGAGTGTTAGTTTGAGGATGTATAAATTAATGACTCAGGGGTGTTTGTCTAACTCTAAGCTTATATGGTGGGCTCCTGCGCTTATCAACATATATGTGTAAAATAATGTTAAAGTAAGTGTTTGAGTAAGCTTTTATAAGTGAGCTTATGAGATTATATAAAGGGGTTTTGATTATTTTAAACTTTGTCGCTAATATGAAGAGGAGTAGGCTCATATAACAATATTATATAAAAATACTTTTATACCCTCATTTAATAACTACACCGTTTGATGTTCATGTATTTTTTTATCATTTCACTTTAATAATTATGATATGCTAAGTCAAACACTTAACAAGAGCTTATGAGCTCATGATATATAAGTCATAAATTGCTTATAACATAAGCATAAGCCGACTCATAAAATTAGCCAAACACCCCTACCTTCTAAACTTGTAATTTGGTCAATAACAACAACAATTCCCAATATTACTAGAACGAGATAGGAGAGGCAGGATACCCAGAAAAACTTCTTGCAATTTGGTCAATATTAGTAAGTTTTGTTAGCTAATAAGAGTAAAGGGTATGGTGGCTTAAGCCACAAAACAAAACGGGCCTCACAGGCTGCCACATCAGCATTTCACTCCCACTCAAAAATACCCCTTCACTCATAACACACCTTCACCTCTTCACTTGGGTCCCACCACTAACTATTTTTTTTTCTTTCAATTTTTTTCACACAAACATAATTTATTTCACACAAATTAAAAATACAAACATACGGAAATTAAAAATACAATACGGAATTATACGAAAATTAAAAATGCAATACGGAATTTATAGGGTAAATTGGAATACTAGCCGTTGGATTTAAAATTTGAAAATATAACACATATACTAGCCGTTGGAACAGTACTTGTTTTATTTCAAATTTGAAAATTACAATACAGAATTTAAAAATACAATACGGAATTTGAAAATTACAATAATATAAAAAACATTACATAATAATTTTAAGCTAATGAAACCGTATCCTTACGGAAAACCTTAACCACATTTTTCTTTGTAATGTTAAGGTAATGCTCTGATGGTCTAGGAGTAAAAACAGAGACCTTAGCAAGTATCATAGCAGCTCCTACATGAATATCCTTTCCATAAGTACCCACATCAAGGACTTTGTAATGTACTGTTCCACGTACAGTACCTGAGAGATCTTTCATAGTTACATTTAGATCGCCAAGAGCATTCGGAGAACAAGTCTTGACTATTGCAACAACTTGTGCAAGTTTTCCCTTTTCCAGAAAGTTGTCGATGTCTCCCAAACATCCAGTTACAGTGCCACCAGTAGAAAGCACATAGTTAGTGGCGCTAATCCACGCCCTACTGTTAAAATCAGAATCCTCACCCACATCCTCAACAACTTTCTGCATATATTCTTGTGTCGACATTAAAGCCCCCTCTGGATCAAGAATAAAAACATTTTCTTTAAGCAGTTTGGCTCGTTGAACAAGACCCGCAGGACCGGGTATTATCCTAACTGGATTTGGGGTGTATGGAGATGGTTCAACACGTGCGCTACTAGACGAACGCAGAACATGTGTTAAAGTGGTGAAGCCACGTAGGAAGTGGTGAAGCCACTCGCCACCATACCCTCCTCTCTAAGGCATATAGACCCGGCCCAAAATCTTATTGTGTTCCCAAACACCAAAGCGTCCCACAATCTGTTACATGGCTTATTGACTTCGAACAAAAACAAAACGAATAAACTAATCCAACCAATTAGAAAATCAAATTCTAGTTTTAATTCTAGAAATAATACGCTAATGCAAACGATCAATTAAACCCGATTCCGAAAACAAATTAACTTCAATTCAAAAGAACCTTAAACGAACTTTTTTTTCTTCTTCTTCTTCATGGCTAAGCGAACCTTAAACGGGATCCCTCCGGATCACCAACAATTATTTGATGACCGGAGGATGACAATAAATAACGACTTGACCTAGGCTCTTGATACCATATAGAAACTAAGGATATACAATGCAAAATATTATTGAATTGATTATAAAACAAAAAGAATACAAGAGTATTTATAAAAAAAACTAACCTAACCCTAGAAATTAAATGGGCATAACACCCCCAAGGATTTCAGAGCCTGGTTAGGTCGTTTCGTGTCAATCTTTTCAACCTTGTCTATTTTAAAATTGATGGAGGATTGTTGGGAATTTTTAAAAATAAACAAGATAAGTTTAGTCTTTTGGTTGGGTCTTAGGAAAAAGAAGATTATGTGATTTTGGTGTGTTTTATTGTGCCCACATAGTTAAAAAAGGATCAACCAAATGAGTTTATAAGATGCTCATATCTATGTTTATTATATGTAGGAATTATGAACATATTGGATTAATAGAACATGTTGGGCTTTTTGTATTTTTGATTCTACTGGTCCATCAATACACGAAAGGGTTGATCCATCGCCTTATATATCTATTAGGAACCATTGCATCTCTTCGTGTAATAACTGCTTCTATGAAACATCACCATTGGTCAAAAGTCGTGACTCTTGACTAGTTTCTGTGAAAGGTTGTAAATGGTGCCTCTTGAAGGGATAGTGTGCCTGTTTGAAGAGTCACCATAAAACCTATATAAAGGCAACATGGCTGTCATTTCAATAACACACGAAAATTATTCTTTTACACACCAAAAACACTTTTCTTTTGTACCAGATTGCTGAATATTGTGTTGCTTAAGAAACACAATATTGAGTGTCAAAAATCCTTGAAAACTCAATAGTTCGCCCGGTTTATCACCACCTCGTGTAGTGTTGATAAAGTTCTACATACGTTGCTTCATTGTATCTTGGGAGGTGATTCGCCAATAACCCGTTGCACGTTATTCATTCGAATAGTGGGGGTGAAATCGCTTTAAGGAAAGAGAGCACTCGCCTTGAAGTAACAAGTAGTAGAGATTTGTTTATACCTGTTAGCCATTTAGATTAAACCCCAAAACTAACATGTAACTTATGTTAAATGTACTTCTTCTTTGATGCATGTAATAACGGATGCATATATTCCATATAAACCCTAATCAGCATACTCATAATAACTTGCATACTTGATTTATAAAATTACTTTTGCAACAATTTTGTACATAGAAAGCATTAAATAGTTTTAAACTTTAAAATAGTAAGAGCATTGGTGAATGATAATTAACTCCGGTATCTAGAAATAATCATTAGCGCATGTATACCATGAATTGAACTATAATTGGCAATGAACTAGTCATTTGTCGACTCTAAAGTCATGATCTTTATGATTACTTATATTCTAAATTGATTTTGATCTCGCGATTTTGATAATGTAGGAATGAACAATAAATGCTGAAACCAAAAAAACATAGAGACGATTAGAGAAATCGTGGTCAGTCCACTTTTAACATGAGAGAATATTATTACGCTCGGTGCAAAACTTCCTACTTCATGTTGCTCGGTACATGGTACAAGGTACTTTGAACAAGAGAGAATACTACGCTCAGTGCAAAACTGCAAAGTTACAATGACATGCGAGTTCTATTTATGGAGTGGGAAAAAAAATATAAACCCTGACTTTCTCAAGCAAGCCTGAAACTCCATAATTATATTATCAGCATAGGAGGCTTCGCTCGTAGAGATTAACAAAGGGTTCCTTCCATTTATAACTCTCATGTTAAATTCAAAACCAATAGTTATGCTTCGTCTATGAAGATCCTGCTATTTTATGGCTTCATTTGTAGAGTAACTTACATAAGAGATTGTAATATCTATTTATAATAGACATGTGATTTTCCTAAACAAGCAACACAATTATAACCTTTAAACCTATGGACCCTAAGCCCACAATTAGGCTTATGCCATAACCAAGTCATCTCCCTTACCGTTTAAACGGGAGGTAACTAGACTGAATGTTGAAATCATTTTCTTGCTTTTCATCTTTGGACTTTTGTTTGTGAACAAATTTTATTAAAACCAGAATAATAATCTTGAATCTCAATTCAAGATCTATACAATCTCTCATAAATAAGATCACAAAACTTGATCTTAATAAAAAAACATAAACCAAATCACCACTGCTAATCAGGTGTGATTCAATCACCTAATTAGTGATTGTTCTATTACAAAGAATGAATAACAAGATCGAATACAGGATTCTAGAAAGAGAGAGAGAGGAGTGTATAATCTTTTAGAGAGAGAACGATTTAGGGTTATGAGAAATCATAACCCTGCCTTGAGCTTATATACCCAGCTGAGAATCCCACTTGACAACTTTGGCCCTTCAGCTTTAAGAGAGTTAAACCTTGAGCCCAAAGTAACTAAAAACTACAAATCAATAATGACAGAATTAGTCCCTGTAGTATAAACAAAATAATATTATTCTTAACACCCTCCTTTAATCTTATTCTAAAACAAATCAGTCAACCCCAACTTATAACACAAAATATTGTGTTATTTTGTATCCAATCCCTTAGTTAGAATATATTGGAATATGAACAAATATAAATTATATATGTCCAGGAATTATTCGAGCCTAAGGGAACGCACACGTTAATATGTAGAACAATGTATTTAATATATTAATGTAATATATTAATTAGTGTTTAAACAAATGATCGTTAAAAGATTAACAAGAATAAATATTAGTCATTAATAGTTAAAGGACTAATATGCAAAATCAGGAAAAGGAAAAGATTTGGTTTGTCCCCTTTTTCCTAGCTGGCTGAATATCTCCTTCCATATGGAAGGAGATTGCTTGCTTTTTCACCAAGATTGTAAGGGCTATAAAAGGAGGTCTTAGGGTGTTTTGTAAATCATAACTTGAAACCTAAAAAACCCTAAATCTCTCCCTTGTTTTTCTTTGTGTTCAACCGGCCCCAAACCCACAAAAGGGTTTTGTTTTTCCTCCTCCTTGTCGTGTGATCAAACAAACAACCATTTAAGGTTTTTGTTTTGTGACTTAATCTCAAGAAGGTGTTTCGTGTGTTGATTGATTCACAGACGAAGAGATCGTTTGGTTAAACACTATTAGTACTAGCATACACATTGTTTGCTAAGAATGTATTGTGTGTGAATACTTAGAGAGATCATTCTTTTGATCTTGGTGGTTTCGCGTGGTATTATACACACGCGTATATTGAAGACGGTGTTACGTTTATTGCTATAAGCAGTCTAACGTTCCTTGATAAAGGTATATATCTATCTCTTGTTAATTACATAATTCTATACGTGTTTGATCTTTCCGCTGCGTACTCGTGATATGTTTAATTGTTAATTAGATCTAAAATCCCAACAGAATATCTGCAATTTGATTTGCAGTTTCTATTTTAACATTTTCAATTATCCTGGCTTCTGTAGAGGATTTTGAAATTATGTTCTATTTTTTACTTTTCCATGAAACCAAATACCCACACATAATCACACAATAACCAGTTATAGACCTTCTTGTATCAGCACACCTTGCCCAGTCTGCACTTGAGTATGCTTTAAGATCAATACTAGATGCAGACCCTTTAATCACATTTATACCCTTACTTGGAGAGCCTTTTAAATACCTGATTACCTTTAGAGCAGTTTTCAGATGGCTCTTAAGAGGATTATGCATAAACTGACTAAGACAAGAAACTGTATAAGCAATATCAGGTCTAGTAGTGGTTAAGTATATAGGCTTGCCAATAAGCTTTTGATACTGAGTAACATTATCAAGCAACGGATCAGTATCACTAGGTTCACTGGTCAAAGATATATTAGGCTGCATAGGCAAATTAGATGGTTTTCCAGCAAGTAAACCAAATTTATCAATAAGCTCAAGACAATACATTCTTTGATTCAAACAAATACCCTTAGGAGTATCTAAAACCTCAATTCCAAGAAAGTATTTTAACTTCCCTACGTCTTTGATCATATGATTCTAGATGTATAAATCACTATATTGAGAGCTATCCCGGCATCTAGATTACTTGGTCCGTATCACTAGATCTAGTTGGATGATAGGTCGCATATAAAAGCACGTAAACAAGTATATTGATAAACATAAACAAACATACAACGATAAATTAAGAAATCGAGATATAAATAAAACTAAACATTCAGATCTTCATAATAATGGCTAATACCCGAAGGTATTGATTGCGATAGTTTTACACACGTAAAATATATATAAAATATAAAACTTTAAAAGAGCAATTAGGAAAATTACCAAGTTAACCTTGATAAAATTCACTCTCAAAAATATATATATTATAATATATAATACGTATATTAAACCGGGTAAGTATGATCACCCGGGTCGTTATCCCCAATGACTAGTGAAATTGAAACCTCGTTTAAGCTTGGATTCTGATTTGAATAAGCAAATGGATGATTTGATAATCTAAAGCAACAATTAAAATGGACAAGTAAAAACAATTAAACAATTAAACTAATACGGGAAGCAATTAAAACGCGACAAATAAACAAGTAAACTAATTTTTAACCCCTAAAAATGTAAACTAAAATTCTAAACCTAAGATAGGACAAAAGAAAATTTTAGGAAAAAGAAAAACATTTTTTTGATTATTTTTGAATTTAATATGAATTAAAAACTATTTTAATCTAATTAAATCCTAGAAAATAGCAAATTAAGTACTAAAAATTTGGAAAAATGATTTTTAAGCTTAGAAAAGTCTAAAATATCATAAAAACTCAGAAAACTATTTTTAACTATTTTTAAATTTAAAATTCTATTTTTAAAATTAAAAATTAAAGCTCAAAAATGAAATTTAAAATCTAAAAGTGGTGAAAATGATTTTTCTGAATGTAAACCTTAAGCTAATTTTTATAAAACTAAAAACCATTTTTTTGTATTTTTTAAAACTTTTTCCTATTTTTTTATTGATTTTTTAAGATTTTAACTTTCGAAAAATGATTAAAAATAAAATAATAACTGGAAAAATCTAAAAAATTCATGTTAAGACTTAAACACTAACAAGAATGCAAGAAAAATAAGAAAGACCAAAAAGCTAAACGAATAAGCTCTCAAATGAGCTTAATAAAGCTACGGCTTATTTATGAAAAGGAAATCTAAAACGTATACTAGTATTTAATGGTGCAAACTATGGATGGATGAGCTAATGTAGCAAACTGGTTAAGGTGTTGGTGTTATAAGTATGAGGTCGTGGGTTCGAGGCAGGCTATCCCCACTTTTTTTTGCTCTTTTTTATTTTTTTTGAAATTTAAGAAAAACTAAATACTAGGACTTATAGAAGACACTAAAATAAGCTACTTTAACAAAGGAAACATAAGGTCTTCTTTGGAACGCGTATTGGATCTTCTTTCTTTGAGGCTTTGGTGAGTGTAGGCACCGGATACACTGAATCTTCTTGATGGATAGGCTATGGTTAGTCAGAAGAGTAATCTTCAAAATATCTTCGTTTAAGCTCTAGAATGCGCACCTTTTGCTAATATTCATCAAGTACTCCGTAACTACTGCAATTCTAAAATATAAACGATTAAGTGACAATTCTTTGCAATAATTATACAAAATGGGTTAAATACATGGGATAAATGATGCTATAAAATAGACGTTATTTGATGTCATCAAATATCCTCCCACTTGAATCCTACTTGTCCTCAAGTAGCCTTTAAAAGTTTATAAAAATGTATCCCTAAGGATATTTCCGTTAGCTTTATTTGATTATTAAGTAAGTACACAAACCAAACACTAACGAAATAAGAAGATGAAATACACTCAAAGATCACATCAACTAATTCTATGTGGTAACATGTAACTAATTCGCTCATTGCTTAGCTCGTGACGAGTATTCTATCTTATGATGGCGTGGATACACATCTCCAACGCTAAAGTAAGGAGTAACAAGTTTTTAAAGTGTAAATTTGGGTTTGTTATGATAGGCTTAGGGTTGATTTAATCTAATAATCTTTATCGATACCAATTTTTCCAGGAGGCGTCAAAAGACCACACATACACACCTGTAACGACAGGGTTAGAACATTGTGACTGCTCACTCCACCTGAATAAGTAAAGAGTGGAATCGTAGAGTAATATAGGTTGGAATCTTCTACTTTCACCAATAGTATATAAAACAACAAACAGCTGAGATATGCTACATGGCCGTAACGACATAATAGACATGCACGCTCGTACACATCCTCATTCGCGTAAAACCAGCGGCTAGTCATTAGGAAAGAGAAGTAAATTGTTGTTAAATAAAAATTACGAAACAAATAGATTAAGTCTAAAATACAAGTTGCTAGACACTTTTTCCCGACCGTTACCATGATAAAGACACAACTATTTACAACGTCTTGATCATAGATAAAAAACAACAACCTAAGTTGGCGTTCCCGTAACGGTCAACTTCCCAATCATCCCATACTTTACATACTTTACAAGGCAAGTGGCGATATCTTCCACTTTATACAATACTCTACATCGTCGATTTGTATCAACGAATAATCGATCCTTCGTGTAATTCCTTCGGTAGTTGCGAAACGATTATCTTCAAACTTTCCTTCTCTTTTTTGTTGCGATTTTTCTAATTTTTTCGATTTTTTTCATATTATACTACGAAACTCGGTGTAGTTTCACCATCTTTACGATCATAATAATTCCGGATAATTCCTTCGATAAATCCTCGTTCTTTGGACGTACCATTAATTGCGATGGTAGTAAAAATACATGAGTTTTGACTATAATATACATTCCCATTTGCGATGTGCAAATTTCTTTCAACCGTACCAAAATAGACACAAGACTCGGGAAATACAAACTTTACACTTTAAGCAACTAGCAACTATAAAATAAACTTAATCTAACAGGGTAGGCTAAGGTGTAAAGGTGTAACGAAACAAATAATTGGTGTAGTTCCTAAAGGATTGGCTCTACGGGTTGTTCTATGGGTATCTTACTCTTAAAATGAGAGTAAACAAAGGGTTTATATGGGGGTTAACTAACCAGTGTAGTTAGTTAATAAGAAACATGTAAAGGCGATTTGGGTGTAATCCTAAAAATTTACCAATTTAAACAAGTTACTCCATCTAAATCCATAGTACTTATCACTGCGGTCTCGGATAGATATACCAAGCCAAGTTCTAAAGTCTATAACATCACCGGCACACTCATATTTTGTGGAATTTGGGTAAACATTTGGAAACGGATAAGGTTAAATCCTCACAATATCTAACAAGGGTTATTATGTGCTGGTTATGTATCAAGTAATTTTACAAAAGTATGCTTGAATTTTTTTAAATTTGAGCATAATTTAAGCATTTTAGTGTGAAAATTAGGACAAGTAAACATTCTAATTCCATCCCACCACTTGAATTATACAACGTCCTCATTGTATAGATAAAACATTAAATATGGGAATTAAAAAGAATTAGAATGAGAAACTCCCTTGATATTTGCTCGGTAGATTCTCCATGTTGAGTTTATTAGCAAGATTGTGTTGAACAGCCGCCTTGAAGTTTCAAGACTCCAACACTTCAAGATCTCCAGATTTGTAAATTCTCCACCAACATTGTCGATTTCCTTTCACGAAGTCCTATGTAAATTCTCAGAAAACAAATACAATTCTATCTTCGTGTATTCGTTTGGTTAGACTCGAAATAAATACCTAAAACTGTACAGGAAGTCGATACGTCGTATCCATACCCCAGGATATGCTGTATTGATACCTGTGTCATATACGCTGTATTCGTTTAATGAATACGCCGTATAGACTGTGATGAAAATAAAGACCGGATAACGTCTAGAAGGCTAATACGCCGTATCTATGGGGTTTGGATACGCCGTATAGACAATCTGGGAAGACAGACTCGATAAAAATTGAAAATACATTCTGGGTTGTCTCCCGGCAAGCACTTTTGTTTACAGAAAAGTTTTTAAGTTAGACTTGCCCCCCATTTAATCCTATACTTATAAAATAATTTGGGGTCGAACGGGATGCCAAATGGCACATACAAATTCTTGATTAGGAAAATGAGTGACATCCCTTTGTTAATATGATTCCAAGTCACGATATTAACATTTTCCTTGATAAAAATTTCAGTTTTGAAAATTTTACTTGATGTATCATGACTTGTTTCCAAAAGCTTATTTGACCTTTGTGCATAGGTACCATCATCAGTATTTATTACATTACCTCCCAAAGACTGTTTAATATCGATTTTTATCATCATCATTGTCCTAATCCAATTTTGAATCATTGGGATAAATTACGTTAAAAGGAAATAGATCATTAAAGTATAAAACGTTTTATTCCTCTTCATCATATTCGGACAATGATGTTTCATCATTCAAATCAAATTCATCGATATGTTGAGGGCTTAAAATCGGTTCAGTTAATAAATCTGATTTAGACGTTGGAGCATCATTGTAAACAATGGCTGGAAATTCATTCTTAAAATCTTTAAAGAATACTAAATCATCAAAACAACTGATCGTAAGCTCAGGTGATAGAAGTGAAGGCAAATTGACTTTTTCATTATCGTTTTCCGAATCCGTTTTCAAATCATTGGTAGAAATAATTTTATAAGAAAATGAGTTTTTGTCAAAAATTACCGTATAATCTACATCGTCGAAATCGTCAAACGAAATTCTAAAGTCAATTTCATCATTAAGAGAACTTACTGTAGGTTCATAAGATAGTGTTTCACCTGATGTCAAACTATCATTGAAGGCTATAGCTGGGAATTCGTTTTCAATAGATCTGAGGTCGCGATTGTCTTCATCGTACCGGATTCTACCATACTTAGCAGTTTCCCAGTTAAACATTTTCCTACGTTTTCGAGCTTTTTCTTCCTCGAGCCTTATGTATTCTTCCATAGTAATGTTTAGATCGTCCATCCTGAAATAGACTTACTAGAAAATTTGTAAAATAACCAATACATCGTATTCAGTGAACTGAATAAGCCGTATCACACAAACAGAGTAAGCAAACAAGCAGGAATATAACTACTCTAAACTACACAAATCCTAAGGGTTAAATCTAATGTTAAAAATCAAATATAAAATAAAAATCAAGATTAAATTTCACTCTCCGACAGCGGCGCCAAAAACTTGATGTGTCGTTGTGTGGTGTATATTTTTATGATTCAAGTTTTAAATTTATATTTTGCCGACTTAACCAAAAAAACATTTTAACGGGCAGTGTACCCGGTCGGTGGTAGATTCGTGGTAAGTAGGGTGTCGAACACTTGAAGCGAGGTTGAATCTCTTAATTTATTAATATTTTGGTTATATAATCTAAGTTAATTCTAATCTAAGTCAAAACTATGTTAATCCTATGTTAGTTCTAATCCTAATTCTAACAGGTAAAGGGGGTTTAGTCTGAGAGACTGGTACGGGTTTGGTTGGTGACTACATTCAATTCAAGACACTTTAACCCATGTGAGCAAATTAACAGAAGAGAAAAGAGCGGTCGTGCCTTATGATAGGAAACTGTATTAGCCATCATTAATCCGATTAGAAGTTGGTTTGTTTATTCAGTGCAATGATTACTTATCTCGAAGAGGCATATCATTCTTAGACTTAGGCGGGACTTCATCCTAAGACCTAGACACATTAATTTTGTCACAATTAAAGCATCCGCATAAAGCATCCTTATTTGCTGATTATAATCTATCTTAGGGATTAAAGCAATGGTGATCTTGTTAAACCCTAGCTCATAGAGACTTTACCCACTTACTGCTTAATGGCAATTTATACTCTAGTAGTCTACTTGTCCAACTATCCAATGGAATCAGAACATTACTTGTTGAATTATCTAGATTCACCTACTAGTCAACATGTTTAATAAACCAAAGGCAATTTCCGTTAACTAGTTAAGCCAGAAGCGTATCCTTAGCACGATTTTAGAAGGACAATATTTGTGATTCTAGATGTATAAATTACTATATGGAGAGCTATCCCGGCATCTAGATTACTTGGTCCGTATCACTAGATCCAGTTGAATGATAGGTCGCATACAAAAGCACGTAAACAAGTATATTGATAAACATAAACAAGCATACAACGATAAATTAAGAAATCGAGATATAAACAAAACCAAACATTCAGATCTTCATAATAATGGCTAATACCCGAAGGTATTATCCTTCAAACATCATAATTAATACAAGAGTAATTGTTTTTTATACCAAAAACTGAACGATTACAAAAGTATAAGAAATTACACGTTGTCTTCTATGGACTGGAATGCGTTGCAAGACCTTTTCTGCTCTTTTTCTCCTCTGAAAATTAACTTTTGTGGTTTAGGTATCGAGAATATGATTTAGCACACTTAAAACTCATTTTTGAGTTTTGTATTTATAGGGTCTGGAGTCGGTGTCGATACGGCGTATCCAATGGGTTGGATACGGCGTATTAGGGTTTCTTGGAGTAGGGACCATGTTTGATATCTTCCAGAATATTCACATGCCATATATCCAATACGGCGTATTGGTCTTCTCTGGATACGGCGTATTGATCTTCTTTCCTTTGTGGTCTTTGGTGAGTGTAGGCACGGATACGCCGTATCTTCCTTGATGGATACGGCGTATTGGTAGTCAGAATAGTAATCTTCAAAATATCTTCGTTTAAGCTCTAGAATGCGCGCCTTTTGCTAATATTCACCAAGTACTCCGTAATTACTGCAATTCTCAAATATAAACGATTAAGTAACAATTCTTTGCAATAATTATACAAAATGGGTTAAATACATGGGATAAATGATGCTATAAAATAGACGTTATTTGATGTCATCAACATACTTTTCAAGACCATATTTTACTTTTGAATCAACAATAAAATCATTAAAATTTCTTGGAAAAACAGAAGTTCTAGAAGACCTTCTTAAGTTTTGATCACCATTATTTTGACTGACATTATCATAAGATTGATCATGTAGACCATTACCCTCAGAATTACTATTATGCTCCTCATAGACTGTAAAACTCCCATTCTCACTTGCCCTACATCATTCTCTTTTGAAGATGCAGAAGTACTACCTGAGTGAGGAGGTGAATTACCATGCCTGATAGGGCTAGGGTTCCTTCTCTCCTCATCATTAGGTAATTCAGGTAGGTCATCAAGAGTATTACTGTTGAAAAAATTTTAATGATTTAGATCTTGAACAGATTTATCAATTCCAGTTGAGTCATTTTGCTTAAAAAGAAAAATTTCTTCAAAAAACTTAACATCCCTAGAATAGACAATCTGTTTATTATCAAGACTCCACAACTTATACCCCTTCTTAAAATTTGAATATCCAACAAGAACACACTTTTCAAACCTACAACTAAACTTATCAGGACTGTTAAGAACAGTGGCATAAGCCAAACATCCAAAGGATCTTAAATGTTTAAGAGAATGAGGCTTATTATACACTAGGTCATAAGGGGACTTTCCATTCAGCATAAAGGTAGGTAATCTGTTAATCAAATAGGTAGCAGTTAGAATACATTCAGTCCACATATTTAAAGGAATCCCTCCTTAAAAGAGAAGGGATCTAGCAACATCAAGAAGGTGTCCATGCTTCCTCTTAATAATCCCATTTTGTTGAGGGTATAGCTACATGAGGTCTGATGAATAATACCATTTAACTCATAGAAACCACTAAACTGCTGATTAACAAATTCAGTACCATTGTCACTCCTAAAGACCTTAATGTTTTGCTTAAACTAAGTTTTAATGGAATTATAAAGCACCATTATGTTATAGAAAACTTTAGTTTTAGATTTAAGTAAGTAAACCCAGACAGCCCTTAAAAAATCATCCATAATGGTCAAGAAAAATCTGAACCCATCCTTACTAGTAACCTTATAAGGCCCCTATAAATCAAGATGAACAAGTTCACCTAACTCAGTTGACACATGATCACTAAGAGGAAAAGGTTCTCTAATCTGTTTTGCCCTTTGACAAGTGTCACAAATTAAATCATTGGTTTTATTATCAAAATTCAAAGTTGATTTTAAAACATCTAGAACTTTGTCAGCAGGATGACCAAGTCTACAGTGCCAAGTTTGTTTAGACAGAAAACAAACATTATTACTTAGAAAATTTTCAAATTTTATACCTTGATTTCCATCAAAATAATATAGTCCATCAATTTCAATTTGTTTACCAATCCCCAGAATTTTTCCTTCCCTCAAATCCTGGTTCATCACATAAAAATGCATTTCATCAAATGCAATAACAAGTTTACTATCTCTAGCAACCTTTTGAACACTCATCAAACTAACCAAAACATCATATAAAGTTAAGTAATTAGTCAATGGCATATTCCCAATCTTAGTAATAAAAGCCTCAGTCCCATTAGGGTGGGTAACTTTAATTTTCAAATAAGAAACATCAATGACATTAGTAAGATTCTTATCAGTGTAAGTTATATGTTGATTAGCACCTGAATCACTGATTAGCCCCTTAGAAACAAGCTTTGAGTGCATGGAACTATTAGAGCAAAAGAATTATAACCAACAGCATTATTAGAAACATTTTTCCCTTTAAAGTTTGAACCAGCTTTTCTTTTCCCAAAATCAGCAGGATATCTAATTATCTTAAAGCATATGTCAATAGTATGACCATTGAAACCACAATTCTCACAAATCAAGGTAGAACCCCCAACAGTTCTCCTATTCCCAATATCATTAGGTCTATTATCATTAGAAGGTCTTGAGAACCTAGTAGAGGTTTAAGACCTCTGAAAGTTCCCTCTGTTAGGAGCATTGACATTAAAAGCAGAAGTATGAGACCTCTGATAGGTTCCAGACACACTACCAGTAGCAATCCTGTGAGATACCTCACTAGATATGATAGCATAAGCACTCCTAACATCAGGAAGAGTTTCTCTTAAAAGAATAGAACTCCTAATTTGCATGTAAGTATCATCCAGACCCATTAGAAATTGCATTAGTTTCATTAACTGATTGTGTTTCTTAAAATCATCAGCTGCATGACAAGTACATCTAGGCAACTTTATTAAAGCATCAAATTGTTTCCAAAGAGCATTCAACTTATGATAATAATCAGCAATAGAAGATCCAATTTGACTTAAGGTATGAATTTTATGATGCAAGCTAAAAGTCACAGAACTATCTACTTTATCATAAGTTTCTTTAAGTTCATCCCAAACATGTTTAGCCCTTTTTGAAAAAATCTGACCAAGACAGAGTTCCTTAGAAATAGAGTTTAAAATCCATCCCAAAACCACAGCATTGACCCTGTCCTATTGTCTCCCTAAAACTTCATCTGTATCAGACCTTCTACATGAACCATCAATAAATCCTGTTTTATTTTTACCCTCTAAAGCAAGTAACATAGCACAAGACCAAACTTGATAGTTCTCAGTCCTTTTCAATTTCACAGAGACAATAGTTAAGGCCACATAATCATTAGGATGCAAATGTAAAGGGTGGCTAACATCAAGTTTACTGATTAAGGTAACATTATCATCATCCCCCACAGCATCATATTTACCATCAGAATAACCATGAAGAGACATGATTACAAATAATAATAAAACAGCAGGAAAAAAATAAAGAACAAGTTTAAAGAGTTCCCATGCTTCTTTGCCACTCTAGTGGTAGGTCAAGGGCAGCTAAACTTGATCATAAAACAATCAATTAAAGATATAGAGCGTGAGAGGTGTTACAGAGCACGCAATCAGCAATAACAGCGGAAGACCTTCTTACTATCCTTTGATTCACTTAGTCAAAGGATAACAAGAATCTTTAATTCCAAAATACCAAACCCTAATTTCCAGATTAGGGTTTTTTCTCCACAATAATACCAGCAGATCAACTAACAACCGTCAATCGAACCCAGGTGATCTCAAGAAAACGTTTCTCTTACAAAGATTTATCAATTAACAATCGTTAATTGATTAAAAACACTT
>BQNB010122585.1:0-20256 GCA_026074375.1 Tanacetum coccineum
TTAATGCTAGCTCCTGAATCGGCTAAAGCACTAGTCCTATTGAGTTCTTGTAAAGCACGTGGGATAAGAAATTTTCCCGGATCTTCGAGCTTTTCAGGGACTTTGTTCATAATGATAGCGGAACATTCAGCATTCACAGTCATAATAGCGATCTCCTCAAGTTTCTCTTTGTTCCTTATCAACGAGCTTAATCATTTGTTGAACTTTGGCATTTCGACAAGAGCATCTTTCAATCCGATTTCTAAACGGAGTTGCTTGAACATCTTTAAAAACCGGCTATATTGAGCACTTGGTTTATCGTGATCTCTAACTTTCATCCTCTCGGGATATGGAAGTCTGGATTGGTACGAATTAGGTCTTGGAGAATTAAGATCTTGAATTTCAACGTTAACGGTTTTTTTTCTTTTGGATTTGGGATTTCCATGAAAATTGAATCTTCTTCCCTCGGAGATGGGACATGTACGGTATTTTCCAAATTTGGATTTTGCACTTTTTCCGTTGAAGTCTCCATGTTGGATTTATTTTGGGAAATTGAAACATCGGGTGTAGGAACAAGAGAAATCGAAGGTTCTTCCAAAGTCTTACCGCTAGCATTAATTTGCTGACGAGGGTTAGTCACGGTTTGACTTGGAAGAGTTCCCGGATTTGAGGTAGAGGTTGAACTTTTGAAATTATCACAAAGACTTGTCAACAAACTCGTGACATTAGCCATTTGATTTTGCAAATTTTGACCTTGATTTTGAACATTCTTCAATACCGCATCGTTTGCCTTGACGTAGTTTTCAAAATCCGTTTTCGAAACACCTTGGATTTGGGGTGTAGGAACCTGATATGGTGAAACTTGATAAACCGGTGGTTGATTGGTTGGTGGTTGAAAAACTTGACCTTGATGGTTTTGATGGTTGAGATTGCCTCCACGGTTTTGATTCGAATTGAAATTGTTCCCTTGATATCGGCTTTGGTTTCCTTGGTTGCTTTGAACATTTGGTTGATTGAAACCCGGTGGTTTCATTTGACTTGCCAAATTGGAAGGTTGGTTTCTTTGAAGAAAATTGCCAACGGCTGCGGTTTGTTGAAATTGTTGGATGTTGTCATGAAAAACGGGGAAATCGTTTCCACCTCGAGTTAACGGACAATGGTTAAAATTGTGATTTGATCCACATGTGACACATACTTCCTCAACCGCTTTGACGGGTGCGGGAGTAGTAACAACTAAAGCTTTCATTTCATTCATCATTTGTTTCATCTTGATAGTCATCTTATCCTCAAGAGAAGCGGCTATTTGTTGCATATCGAAAGAATTATTAGAAGGTGAAGAATTAGAAAGAGGAGCATCCGTACTCACTCTTGAATCACTAGCACGACTCCTTGAGTAACGAACTTTTGACTTGCTTTCAATAATCGCTAAACCTTCTTGAGGCATCTTGTCTAAGAAATTGCCACCCGCGGCGGAATCTAAGGCATCTTGATCGTTTGAATTCAAAGAATTGTAAAAAGTATCGAGTTGGTGTAGTTCCGAGAAGCCATGGTGAGGACATTGACGAAGGAGTCCTTTAAAACGTTCCCATGCTTCGTTAAAGGTTTCGTTTGGTTCTTGGAAAAAATTGGTGATTTTGTTTCGGAGGTAAGTTGTTTTCGATGGTGGGAAGAATTGGTTTATGAATTTTGAAACAAGGTCGTCCCATGTTTACTCCTTGTTGTGTATTCACTAATATATTCTTCTGTTGAGTATTGATTAGGAGGTTCCTTGTGTCTAAACATCTCGGGTTCACCGTCTAGAGAAAAAGGAAAAAGCTAAGCTTTTAATCGAAGGTTCGGATAAACTTCGGGATGTTCTTAACGTTGAAGTGACTTTGTTGAAAAATCGAAGGTGATTGTGAGGGTCTTGTCTACCCGTAAACTTATTGCTTTGCACAAGATTAATTAAAGGTTGTTTAAGTCGAATTGTTAGCATTTAAATCGTGGAACAACAATAAGGCATCTTCATTACCCCTCGATGGGTGCTTGTAACATTTAGGCCACTCGTCTTCGATTATCGGCATGGGGCCAATATTGTTTTGATCGACAATTGGTTCTTCTAAATCAAAATTTTCAACAACAACCGGAGGAGTTTGTTGTTGTCGACGTCTTCGAGATTGCGAACGAGTGCGCATAAAAAGAAAAACTAAAAATCAAAAAGCAAAACTTTACACTAATTTTTTTTAACAATGAATTTTAACGATTACACGGAAGAGACTTAAACCAAATAATCAACTACTTCACGGTTAGCTTCTAAAAATTTGCTTCATGGTGAGCCGTAATTTCGCGTAGAGACACAAATGGCAAGTGTTAAATCTTTAGTTCGATTTGGGAACCAACAAGTTCACCGGAAATTGAAATGATAATACCTCCGTTGAGAGTATTATATTTTGGTATTTTTACCAATTGGTGACTTTTTATTTCTTAATTAAAAAGGAAGAGATTTTTTTTATTTTTTATTTTTCTATATATATATTTTTTTTATATTTTTTATCTTTTACTTATACTAAAAAGAAAAGGAAAATATTTCTTACTTTTTTATATTTTATGATTTTTTTAGATTTTTGAATTATAATACAAGCTTAAAATTGTTCGAGGGTGAAAGGATCTTCAAACCAAATAAACTAAAAACGAAGGAATCTTAAACACTAGTCCCCGACAGCGGCGCCAAAAACTTGATAGCAGTTTAATATACCCAAAATATATTTATACTAATATAACCTTAAGAGCAATTAAGAAAATTCCCTACGGAAAATTCACTCTCAAAAATATATATAATTTTAATTTTAATACGTATATTTAACGGCGTAATATGATCACCCGGGTGTTTCCCCAACGACTAGTGAAATTTAAACCTCGTTTAAGCTTAGATTCTGATTTGATGATTGAAGCAAATATATTTTTATTTTGATATTCTTTATTTCTAAAATAAAACGTAAACAATTAAAAATTGAACAATTAAAGATTATTTTTAAACAATTAAACAAATACGGGAAACAAATAAAACACGACGATTAAGCAAATAGACTAGAATTAAACCCTAAGATTGCAAACTAATTTTCTCACCTAAATTAGGATAAAAGAAAATTTTAAGAAAAATTAAAAATATTTTTTATATGTATTTTTGAATTTTTTTATCAATTAAAACTATTTAATTCTATTAAATCCTAAAAAATAAAAGAATTGAAAATAATTAAATGATATTTTTTCCTTTTTAAAGGTAAAATAATAAAAAGAAAATATCTTTAGAAAATGAACACTTTTTTTGGCTTTTAAATTATAAGATATGAATTTTCTTAAAATTTAAACTATACTAAAACTATTAAAAATAAATAAACTATTAAAAATAAAATCCTAAAAATTTTATAAAAATTACACTAAATAAAGAAAATGTACAGAAATTTTATAAAAATAAAAGACCTAATTTTTATCTTTTTAATAAACTTTAATTAAACTAATTAATAATTTAACCTTAATTATTAATTAAAAATTTAAAAACTAACTAACTATAACTAACTGGAGGACTAACTATGAAAAACCTTAAAGGACTAATAGTGAAAACAAAGAGTCAAACGGGGAACTAACTAAGTTAACAAGCAAATATCAAAATTACAAAACCTACCTTGAGAGCCAACCCGATTACACCCTAAGGTATTAAGCATTTGAATTTTAAAAAAGCTTAAAATGAAAAACTTAAAGAAGCAAAGTTGAAGAAAACTGAAAGAGAACAACTTTACAAATTACACTAATGGTACTGAAACCAATTAATAAGCTCTCTTAAACAGGCTTATTTATATTAGTTGTTTACAGGAAAAAAAAGTGCTCTATCCTTGGTTTTTGCTAAATAAGCTTGCAAAAAAAAGCTCAAAATAAGCTTAAAGTAAAACCTAAAAGTTGTTCTAAACTCCCTAAGATGTGCTTAAACTAATTGAGAAAAGAAACAAAAGCTGGAAACACTTTTAAGCTATTGAAAATGATTATGAAAATGGCTAACTCAGGAATTAAGCTAAAATGCACAAAATCAAATTAAGCTAAAAAGCTCAAAATTAAACTAGGACTATAAGCTTCTGAAAAACTTAAAAATTCATTTATTAATCTATCTGTTTAGCAAGAAAAATTCAACTACCTTAATGCTCAGGATTCAAATTTTTAAGAATTAGAAAACTAATGTTCTAACCTATGTTTTTGGCTTTTTAGTTTTTTTTGAGTGACTTTTTACAGCAAAATTAAGCAATAAATCTAAAGATAATTCCTAATCTATATTAAGCTACATCTAAACTATATCCTACTTTAATTTGAAAAGCTAAGACCTAAGGTTACCTAGCTTAAGAATACACAAAAAGTGACAGCAGGAACACTAAGGTTCCTACTGATGCACTTGCTAATGCCACAAGGACCAAAATGCAAGAAATTCTAAGATCTAAAGCTGCACTAGACACACTCTATCAAGTGTGTAAGAACATAAAATAAGCACTAACAAAGCCTAGAGATCCTAGAAACAAATATAAGCTAAATCCTAATTGTAAGCTAAATGTGCCCTGGTGCTAGATGAGGAAAATAAAGCCTCAAATCATTTTTACTTCCAAATAACTAATCATTAAAATCTTTTTAAAACTTTTTATCTTTTGAAAAACTCAGCTGGCAAAAGAAATTTGCCAAATAGTTTTGACTTTTGCATGGTCAAACTTTGCTGTAAAACCATACACCCTTAAGATTCATGTCAGATTTGATTTAGCTTTTAAATTTGAGATCTTTATTAGCAAACCTTAATCCCCGATAAACTATATAGCTTTAAACAGGCGTAACAACATATTTCAACAATTAAACTAAGCTAAATTATAAGAATATTACTTATATCTATATTTTTTAGTTTTTTAAGGATTTTTAGAACTAGAAACTGAAAAATTAAATTAATACTATTAATTTCTGAAAAATCAGATGCTAAACTTATAACTATTAAGCATTAATAAGAAGAACAAAAAGCATAATTAATGCAGTTAAAATAAGAAATAAGCAGTTTATACTATTAAGCAAATTTAAAGTATAGAAAATTAAAGAGAAAACTAAGGGAAACTTCAATAAATCCTTAGAGCTTGAAAAAGAGGAACCAAATATGGCAGCAACAAGCTCCCTAGCTATTTAATAAGCTAGGGTATAAGTCCATGGGGATCCTTCCCTTTTAGATCCCCCTTCCATAAGCTATAATCCATTAAGTTTAAGGTAAATAGGTATTTTAAAGCTGTTTTAAGAGTTTAGGTAAGATTAAGCTAAGTTGAGCTCTATTTCAGCTTATAGACTGAAAGAGCTTATATGAGCTTGTTGAGCTTTAGCTTAACATTAAATAAGGAAAATGAAAGCTTATGAATTTAAACAAAAGAGCTTTTGAGAGATTAAAAACAACTGAATTTCATTAATAAAAAGATTAATTACAATACTTAAAATGAAAGTTACAAGGTTTTAAAAGGAAAATTAAGCTAAAAGGAAAATTAATCTAAAACTTAAATCTAAAAGCTACGTTCTCCCTTCGTGAGTGTGTGATAGTGAGGCCTTTTTATAGGCTGTAGAGAAGCTTCTAGGCCTAAAAATCCTATCCCCCGCTCCTTTGATCTCAGCCAATCAATTTCCCAATCATTGGATCACAAATATGAGCCGTTTGATCATTTTGTGTGTTTCTAAGGATTGCCAGCGTGTAATTCCTTTGATGTGACCTTGTGTTACTTCTCTGAGTAGAAATAGTACAAAACCCACATTTCATGTGTGCTTCTCCATTGATGACGTGGCTTGATCATGAGAGTGAGTTATTAAAACCATTTGATTAGACTAATTTGTCCCTGGTATCTTGTTAATGAGCTCTTAAATTGACCAATAAAGCCCTCAATTTCCATTTGCCCCTTGTTTTACCCTGGCTAGTGAAACGAAAGTGACGATGAACAGTAAAAAGGGCTTCGCGCCTTTTTACAACTGAAAACGGGTAACATATTTTTAAACTTTGGGTTAATTGAATTTTTGGTCCTTGTGTTTGTTTTCCCATTTGTAGTATAAATTAAGTTTGGAATGGTGCTTAAGATTGTCCCTATGGTTTATAAAAGATGTGAATGGGAGGGGTTTGTGCTTATGGATCCGGGTGAGGCCCATTTAGGCTTAGGGACCATTTATGGAATTTCTGAAAGTTGAGGGGTTATTTAGAGATACTTTGGGTTTTTGTTGACTTTCGTTGACTAAGATTTGACTTTTCCTTTGACTAATTGACTGAGGGTTGACTTTTTCATGGCTTGCTTCCGGCTTTTGTTCACTCTTCCGTTCTCGTGTCCGTGCTTGCTTGTTTTTGATGGTTTTCTTGTGATTTCTGATTTATCCGTACCTGCATACACAAAACACAAATACAAGCATATTTTTGCCATTTTTGGTCTGTTTTGGGTTTATTTGGGCTATTTTAAGCATAAATGGATATGTGTATTTAACACTTATCAAATACATCTTCATGAATAATACAGGTGCTCCTCACGAAAAATGACTAGGTCGTATGAAACCCTTGTCTTGCAACTCTTGAAGTTGCCCAGACAATTCTCGCATTTCCGTGGGTGCCAAACGATATGGAGACTTCGCGACCGGCGTCACTCTAGGAACTAAGTCTATACGGAACTCAACTTGTCATTGCGATAGTCATTGACAAGTCTTCCAAAAACACATCAATAAAATCTCGTACGACGAAAATATCACTTAACTTACTACACTTTCTAAATATAACTTTTCATTTCACAAGTCACTTTCTATATTTAGAAAGTTTGCTACAATCTTCCATATTTTACTCACTTAACTTATTTCCATCATAATACATTTCCCCTAAACGCTTAACACAAACTCATACAACTATTTACGTAGCATTGCATGCAATACACATTTCCTTTCCATTATCACTATATGTGAACAAATGGGATACTCATCTCCAAACACAACGCACTCAAAATGAGTTGATTACTGTTGGGAATTACTCATTCCTGACTTAGTACCGCTAGTTATAATACTTAGTACCGTTAGTTGTAATTAGTACTGACAGTACAAAGTGTTAAGTACTGATCAGTTAGTTAGTACCGTTAGTATAAAATAGTTTAGTACGATCTGAGATATGCATGAGATATCTTAGGAAAGGATATTGATGATCTTTATACGCGTTTTGTAAAGCCCATTGGGTTTCGTTAAGTCTAGAAAGGATCCCTAGGCTTAGTTAGTAGATATAGTTCTAAAAAGATCATAGAGATTCGAATAGTTATTCATAGTTTTGTAATCTATAACCTAGGCCAGATTCAAAGTTTTAATATAAAAGTTCATTTTTGATATTTTAATTATTGTTCTTCTTAGCATTTTGATTAGATTCTCGCTTAATCAATAGTTGTTTTCTCAGTGTTTCTTATTGTTTTTTAGATTATCTAAAAGAGCAAACTCTTGCAAGCTGAAAGGTTACGATCTATCAGTAAAATGATCCCAACAAGTGGGCATCAGGCTTGTTATTGGAAAACTATGAATAAGGAAGTAACTCTATTTATAAGATGGCAGAACAAGACATTCCTCCACCCACAATCACTGCAATGAAGATCCCTATCATCAGGAAGGGAGAGTACGATATTTGGAGCATGAGAATGCGACAATATATCTATCATACAGAACCCGAACCTATGGGATGTTATATGTACAAGGGAGATCTAGAGAAAACGCTGCACCAACAGGAGACATTCTGGTCCTTATGCTCTCATGCTCACTAAGATTGCCAAACAACTGGGTGCTAGCAGGAATTAAGGAAGAGGTTAAAAGCTTTGCTTTTAGTAATACATGGTGAATACCTCCTCAAGTTTCACAATGTTGCAGATGCTAAATCACTAACGGGAGGAAATAAATCGAGGTTTGGTGGTAATATAGAATCCAAGAAGATGTAGAAAAATGTTCTAAAACATCAGTTTGAAAATTTTTCTACTGCATCAAATGAAAGCTTGGACAAAGCTTATGGTAGGTTCCAAAAACTTATAAGTCAATTGGAGGTTCATGGTTCTCCAATATCAAAGGAAGATATCAACCAGAAGTTCCTTAGAAGTCTTCCTTCTTGATGGAATCAGATTTCCCTCATCATGAGAAATAAGCCAGACATTGATGAGATTGATATTGATGACCTTTACAACAATATTAGGGTGTATGTAAGATGAGTAGAAAAAGGTCTTCCGGTTCCAACTTCTGCGCTTCTCAGAATTTGGCTTTTCTCTCCTCTAAGAATACCGGCGGTACTAATGAAGTTAATGTTGCTAGTGGAGATTTTGGGGTTATTACTGGTGGTGGAATTAATCAAGTTTCATCTACTCCATGTGCTCATGATATAGCTTACTTCTTCCTTGCACAACCAACAACTAGTCCTTAACTTGAAAATGAGGATTTTTAGCTGAGTTAGAATGGATGATGATTGGGGAATTGGATCTTCGATGGAAGGTGGCTATGTTGACTGTCAGAGTAAAGAAGTTCATTCAAAGGACAGGAAGGAATTTGGACTTCAAAGAAAAATGACCTGTTTCTCTTGATAAGTTAAAGATTGAGTGCTACAACTGTCATAGAAAAGGGCACTTTGCTAGAGAATGCAGATCTAGAAGGAATTAAAGGAAAAGATCTTATGGTGACAATGGCCTTAGGAGAATGCACAATAATTGAACTTTCATCACAGGCACTGGTGCTCAAGATGGTCTAGGAGGCCCTAGGACTGAGCAATGATTTTGAAAGTAGAACCAGGTCAACTTGCTTAGATGGGCAATCTCCTCTTCAAGCTCATCAAGTTCTTCTGACAGTGAGGTACAAAAATGTTCTAAACAATGTCTTGAATTATTTAAAACTCTTCAAAAGAACTATGATACTGAAAGAGAAAAACATAACAAAGCAAAACTAGAAATCAGGGGTTATGAGATAGCCTTAGAGTCACTAGAATCTAGTATTTTAAGGACATGAAAAGATATGAATTAGCTTGGGGTGAGAAAAATGAATTTCAAAACTATGAGCTCTTAAATGTAGAGAAATAAAAATTAACAACTTAAATCTGGAATTAGAGAAGGCTGGTTAAAGATTAGAGATGAGTTAAAGGTAAGATTGTTAATATGGAAGAAGTGACCAAGAATCTGATGAAATACTTAATAGTTAAATGAGTGTAGTGATAAAACTGAGTTTAGGGAATTAATTTTTTTTAAAAGGGGCAAACACAAAGGTTGATGAATTAAGAAATAGCTATCATGAAAATGATAGTGAGATCAGTTTTGGAGTATTTTGGTTGTTAGATCAAGTTGATGAAGAGAACCACGTCATAAATTGAATAGATTTTAATGAAGGTTAAAGCTGTTCCACCCTCCCATAATTAGGGGAATATTCTTTACCCCAAGAGCTGACTTATCTTTAACTTTTGGTTGATGAATATGCCATTTGGAATAAAAATCATTTGAGTCACAAACAACTAAGGCTTAATACTATTAAACAAGTGAGACTGTAGGTTCAAAACAAATGATAAAAATATGGAAAAGCCTAAAAGGGTCAGGCCAGTGAGTCAGTTGTGTCTAATCCTAAGATTGCCAGAGATAGAGTTATCATGAGTATTGGAACTCAGATTAGACGGAAGGAGTAAGGATGTGGCAAACGTTAGACTGAGACGCATACAGTTAAGACTTGAGATGATAAAAGTGGTCTAATTCTAGAAACTAGGAATTGGTTTTCAGGAAAGTAAATGCTTGCTTTGTTTGTAAAAGTACTGGACCATTAGATCAACAGACATATAATTTTTCATGACAAAAGAGTCAAGAGCCTAGCTGAAATGTGCTTAATTCTGGTCAAAGGGGGGCAAACCAGTTGGGATAATACTAAAATGGGTTAATCATCAAAACTTTTCAAAATACCCACCATTTTAGTAAGACTTTTGTACCATCAGAAGTAACTAACAAGAACAGGGTTTGCATAGGTTCAAGTGTTAGTCATGCTGGCATATTTGTACTGCTAGGGCCATGGTTTGTACTGCATAGGACTGTTAAGTGTTAGTATTGCTAGGTTGTTTGTATGCTAGGCCAATGTTTAGTACTGCTGGCATGTTTATGGCATACAGACTACTTACCTAAGATATGGACATTGTAAGACCAAGAGGCTCATGTTCACCTTATCAAGAGGTCTTACAACACAAACTAGCCTTTTAGTACACAAAAACACTTCAAACATAGATGTTTTAAAACTTTTGGGGTTCAATTGTATGATACTGCTGGGACAAGAGGAGTAGTTAATACTGGTAAGGGTAAGCTGTATACTGACTTTAAAAAGTCAAGATGGGTTTGGAGGACTAAGGGAAATTACTTAGATCATGTGTCTAAAGACAATGGACCATTCATGCTTGAGAAGATTGAGTATGTTGACCCAAAAGAGATTTCTAAGTCTGTAATGGCTTAGATCCCTAAGAGATACTAATTCTCTTACTTTTTGTGCAGGGCAATCCATGTGATCTTGCTAAAGGATCATGCAGTGTGGATAGTAGTTTCTTTAGCATATGTATCAAATGGCAAAAAGCTTTTCTTTATGGAATATGAAGATTTCAATGGAGGCTTTGTGGCTTTTGGAGTGAATCCCAAAGGTAGGTCAAATAAGGGTAAAGGTAAAATCAAAAATGCTTCTATATTTAGACTTTGATGATGTTTATTTTGTAGATGAACTTAAGTTTAACCTTTTCTCTGTCTCACAAATGTTTGTGACGCAAGAAAACTAACTGTCCTTTTTACTGAGTTTGAATGCCTTATCTTGTCTCCTAGCTTTAAGCTTCTTAATGAAAGTCAAGTTGTACTCAGAGCTCCTAGAAAGGATGATGTGTACAGCTTGGATTTAAAGAACATTGTTCCTTCTGGAGGTATAACTTGTTTATATGCAAATGCAACGTCAGATGAGTCTAAATTATGACACAGGAGATTAGGTCATGTGAATTTCAAAAATATAAATAAACTTGTTAAAGGTCACTGATAAGTGCTTAATTACACATATCTTTTACCTCTAAAAACGAGCTTAAATGACCAAAAACAGACAAAAACTGCCAAATATATGTTTGTTTTGCATTTGTATTGTGCAGGAAATGGATATCATCAAAAAGACAGAAAACCAAGCCAAAATGACAAAACTGAGCATGGAATGGAAAAGACTGTGCAAAATCAAGGCCAAAGTCCAAAAATGCCAAAGTCAGAGTCAATACTGAAGAATCAGCAGTCAAACCGGATGCCTGAACTGAAGAACACTATTGATGCAAATCTTTACCACATCTGATGGGCCGGGAAAGCCCAATAGTATATCTATGAAGACTGTGAAGACCAAATGGGCCCTCAATCAATTACAACAGCCCATTTGTGTGCATTTGACAAAGACTGTGAAGACTTTGAAGACCCAATCCTAGCCCAGTTACAGCCAATCTCAGCCATTGTACACACAAAACCCACTCCATAACCTTATTGGGCTTGAAAAAGCCCAATAACCAAGCCTATACCTTATTGGGCCCAAACCCAAACCCAGTGGGCCCAATACAAGCCCAAGCCTCATAAAAGCCCATTAATCCTTTTTATAAACCTTAGGGACTAAAATTGTCATTTTTAAAATAGGTTTTATAAAAGAAAAAAGGTTTAAACAAACACAAGGGCTGAAATTGCAATTTTCCAAAACCTTTCTTTTAGTAATAAACAGCAGGGACTGAAATTGTAATTAACCAAACCTTTCTTTATTTCTTTTGTTATAAAAACGGAGGGACTTAAGCTGCCACTTTCTAAAACATGTTTATAACTAAATTCGGCTAAAATAGAAATAAAAAGAGAGAAAGACATGAGGGACTAAAGTTGCATCTTTTCCAAACTTATCTTTTAAACCAGGCAACCATAACTGTACCAACACCATTTCCCGCCAACCCCAAACCACCCCTCTCCCATGGTTTTTCTTGCCAAACCACCTCCCTAAGTACTACCACAGCTCACCCTCACCTTTCCCCACAACCCACAACCCTATAACCCTATCCCCTTGCAAAGATCACTCAACCCCGTACCCCCTTTCAATGGTGAGATTGATACAAGGCAAAACAAAGGGCTAGGATTGCTGGGATTGCTTCCTACTCTCATAACAAACACAAACAGAAGACCAAGAAAGTCTTTGGACCTCTATAAAAGAACAAAGAACAAGCCGAAGCAAAGAGCACCATGTTTTAGTTTAATTTTAATTTTAAAGTTTTTTTAAGCATTTAGTGTAATTCAATTCAACTTTCAAAGCTTTATGTTGTAATATTTCTGTTTTTAATAAAAAAGGTTAAAAGTTCTTGATATTGCTAGTGTCGAATTTTACAAGATCCATACAAGCTTTTTAATTCTGTTTATGTTGTATGAAATTGTGTCAAAGCTGTTAAACATCACTTGTAACAACCTTTCTCATCCTTCATTTCACTTAAAAATCAGTAGAAACCCTTTTTATAGAATTAAAGGGGTGTTTGGTTTAGCATGCAAAATGGGTCATATGAGTTTTACAATGGGTCAAAGGCACTCAGCCATTCTTGGCTGAGTGTGTGGGCTCATTTAAACAGATTTAATTATAATTTTTAGTTCAAAAAAAAAATCAGGTTTTTTGTGGTTTTTAAATCCTTTTGTCCTTTTTTCTGTCAACATTTATAAAGCCACCTTTGGTTAAACAGCTTAAGCTGTTTACACAGCTATGCAGCTTAAGCACACCTAGTTGTGTGCTTGTTGTTGTTGTTTCTATGCACTTTAACCAAGCCTTTGTTCTGTCTTTGGTTTGACAATACAAGTCAAAGAGTATGTATGCATTTGTGTTTTTGAAAATAGCCATTTTTAAGCCCCAAAATCAGCAGCTTATTGAGCTTTTTAGCCTTTAAGCTTATGAGCTTAAGCTCATTTCCATCCCTTTCAAATCTGTTTGCATTTGGTTTTAAGTAAAAAGCTCATATGAGCTTATTTCATAAGCTCAAAAAGGCCCTTAAGCAAACTGTTGACCTCCCCTGGTGCTGAGCACCATAAGTAGGCCTGATTTTCTAGCTTATTTAACCTTAAGCTATAGGATCTTTTGGCTTTTTAACATAGCTTATAGGTAGGCCTTCTAGGTTTAGCAGCTTATTTGCCTTAGTTAGTTCATTTAGATAGCTTATTTAGTGCTTAAAGTCCTCCTTTTTCTGTTTTCTTATTAAACTGTCAACATAGCTTAACAATAAAACAGCTTATTTTAGGGCTTAATCTAGATAACTTAGCTTATTTTAGGACTCCCCTATCCTTATTAACTGTCCCCTATAGTTTTCTAGCTTATTTGTTGGCTTAAACCCCAAAAAGAAAGAAAAATAAGCTAAAAAGCTTATTTAGCTTTTGCAGCCCCAAAAGCTCACATTTCTGGCTTATTCTTTGAGATTCAGCTTATGTGCCTTTTATGAAAAATGCTCCCCTTAAGCCCCTGAACAAGTTTGCTTCTTTGGCTTTTTGCTAATAAGCAACTTGGACCCACCTTGTAATCGGGGTCCACCTCAGGGACCATTTGTGTAATTTTCGATTTTCTAGTTAACTTAGTTAGTACCTTTAGTTAGTAGACTGTTACTTCGTTAGTCCTTGTTGCTTTACTCTGTTAGTCCTCTAGTTTAACAGCTGTTACTCTTTTAGTTATTTATTTAATTAATTTAGGTTAAAATCTAATTAGTTTAATTACTTTTTATAAAATCAGTAACTATATCCGTACCTGCACACACAAAACATAAATACAAGCATATTTTTGCCATTTTTGGTCTGTTTTGGATTTAATTGGGTTAATTTAGGTATTAACGGATATGTGTATTTTACACTTATCAAAGGGTAAATGGTTTGGGTGGGTAGTGTAGTTTGTTGGAATAGAGAGTGATGAAAGATGATACTTCTTGGTCCAACAATACACTACTAAGGAGGTTAGGATGGATATATATGAGGGTGAGTGTTTCTAATCTAGTGATGCCTTCTCCTCTTTGTTCTCTTATCTACGTAGTAAGGTTGGGCTACTATTAGATTTCTAGTTCAAATGAGAAGGAAATGTAGCTAGATGGGAATAGCCCCTCATTTATTGTGAAAGGGGGCTAAATTCTTCATGATGATGCCTGATCTTTTCTTTCCAGATTATTGTGGATGTGGGTTGAATGATCTGTGTATTGACTGGATTATGGAAATGTAGTCATGAGGATTTGGTCTTTTGGTGTTAAAACTGGTGAATGCAGAAAAACTCTTCTGATATGATTTCTCGTGTTTGGGACAAATGAGAGAGGTAGAAGTTAGTGGTGTCTGAGAAATTCTGGATGCCCGAGATCATTTTCATGTTGTATCCGAGATAGTATTTGTTTTGAGTTGTATGTTCTTTGTTCTTTAGAAGAGATAGGAATGTATATCTTCTCAGATTTGTGATATAATTTTGTTAATTAATAAAGGGGTATTTACATCTATATCCTTACAAAAGTTTAAGATTACATCAATATCCTTCTCAATTTTGTAATTACGTCATTATCATTCATTAACTTCTATAATTACATCAATATCATTTCCAAACTTTTATAATTACATCAATATCCTTCCCACACTTTTGAAATTACATCAACATCCTTTCCAAAATTTTAAATTCTCATATACATCAAAAAAATCAACATGTTTTCTCATCAATCGAGGCCAAATATGCATATGAACAAATAAATATATATGAGCAATATTTTTTCATATTTATATCCAAACTTTTGTAATTATAACACGTTTTTTAGTCGTTCGAGGCCAAAAAATATATATGAATAATATGATCATGATCAATATAAGAGATAAATAATAGTTTCATAATCTAAAATCAATATAATTATGATTTAATTGATTTTTGGACATATATATCCTTCTTAAAAGTGTGAGAAGGATATTGATGTAATTAATTTTTTTTGGTAAAGACATTGATGTAATTAAAAAATTAAAAAGGATATTTATGTAATATCAACTTTTGAGAAGGATATACATGTAAATCTCCCATTAATAAAATTTCACCAGTTGACCCAAAAAAAATGTTTCCTATCTTTTGCTTTGTTGCTTCTTTTTTCAATACTATATGAAAATATAAACCACATAAGTATTATATATAATAAAGGCAACACAAACAAGCAATTATGAGAGAAATTTGAGATATAAACATGTAACGTATGCGGTATGCCTTGTAGGTATAGCGAAGTCGAATAACGAACTCGACGTTCTAAATCATTCTTTGTTGTTTGGTGACCTCATTGATGACATCCCTCTCAAGGCTCCATTTACAGTGAATATAAAAACATGTGACAAAGGGTAATAGCCCTCAAGGCTTATACGAGTTGGTCTAGTTTTATCAAAATGTTTTTTATTACGCGAGATGAACCGGGTTTAAGTTTGAGAGAGACAAGAAAGTAATAAAGGGTATTGGATGAGCGTTTATGTCCTCAAAGTTTGTCGGAGAGTTATACAACTATTCGCACAAGCTTCCAACGTGAACGATATACGAAGAAACAAGTATTGTTGCTTGCAAGCATGATTATAAAATATCAAGAATTTACAATAAGAGAATATAAAGATTGTATATTGGTATGCAACCTATTATGCAATGTACCCGAGTCAAAAGATGTGATACATAATGTATAAGATCCTCTCATGTTCAAAATGAACATGAGAGGTAATGTTGATTATGTTGTGAGGAGAAAAAAAAAGTGGGTCATCATTATAATACTTTTGTTTTATTTAATTTCAAATCTTCATTCACATAAACTTAAACATGACCCCTCATGTTTAAAATGAACATGAGAGGATCCTTATCAATGTATGAAACAAGCAAAAGAACTCGCGCGTTGCGGCGGGGCTAATTTTTTCCCGAATAATTTTTTTTTACGTTTCGGGGGTTTTTTTTGGCCGATGCGTTATGACGGGGCTAATTTTTAATATTTTTTTTTTGTATGATTCGGGGAAAAAAAATTGTGTTGGGACGGGCTAATTTTTTCCTGAATAATTTCATTTTTTTGGACGGTTTTGTAAATTTTTTACGGGAATTTTTGTGTAAGAAAATCATAAATAGTTAAAAGGTGAGGGTCCGTTTTGTATTTTTTTTTTACTTTGGGCCAGATTTCAGGCTAATTTTGGGCTAATTTTTTTTTTTACTTTGAGCCACATTTTATGCAAATTTTAGGCTAGTTTGTCGACAAATGTGTATATTTTTAGTAATAGTTTTTTTTATATGGCTTATGTGTTGGGCTTCATGTTTAAAGTGTTGTTGTTTTTTTGCTATATGGGTTTTTTTTAATATAATGGGTTGTACGTTTGTGACCATATCGATTATTTTAAAGTTATTAGGTATCGAAGATGTTTCCGCGGGTATTTTTTTTATCTGAATAAATCAGAACTTTTGTAATATATTTTTTCCCCTCCTACTTTGTGCATACAAATTTAAAAAAAAAACAAAAACAAAATAATTTAAAAAAAAAAACTAAAATCGGGCTGGCCCAAAATGAGAGCCCGTTACTGTAGCAGGTGGCCCACTGTCAAAACGACAGTGGATTTGACGCCTAATGTGTATATTAGTAATACAAGGAACTATGTGATAAGAAAGCAAAGAACACATATATTTGGCGACCAAATAAGTTTTAACTATAAAAATTGATTTTTTTGCACTTTACAAATTATATATATAATCTCTTTTAAATTAAATGCAAATGGCGTAAAAAACACTAAACTTAAGGTTTGTTTCTAATTAAGGCACTTTATCTTTTTTTGCACATAAAGACAACCAACTTTTTTTTCTAGCCGATATATGCTTTTTCTCACTTTCCGTTAACACATTAACACCCATTTCGTTATATCCCCAAAATATGTGTTAAATAAAAATGAAGGGCCAAAATTTTCATCACAAAATTTTTCAAGTGTGCGATTTCTGAACTTAGTTCCATTATCAGTTTATCACTCATCAGCTCCTTTACTCTCACATCATTCATATTTTCCATCTTTCTGATGAATGACATGATGCATTCAGCTGCTTCACTTTTCTTCTTGAGGCAAACACTGAAGTGTACCTAGAGTACTCATCCATAATGACTAGGGTGTATTTATTGTGGTTGATTGTTTGAGATTTAACAAGTCCAAACAAATTCATATGAAGGAGATGTAAGCACTTGTTGATGAAAAATGATTGTTTTGTTTTAAATGATGTTATGTGGTGCTTTCTTTTTTCACAAGCTGAACATGGTTTGTCATTTAAGAAAGTAAGTGAGGGAAGACCATCTACAATGTTTTGTTTGGCTAATTTGTTGATGTTTTTTTCAAATTCAGATGAGATAGTCTTTTGTGCCACAACCAGTTAACATTGTTTGAAGCTTTGGCATAGAAACACACATTGTTCTCCTCTTGATGGGATTCCATATCAATGACATAGACATCTCTTCTTCTTGGATCAAGTAGTACAACATCATCATTATGGTTAATATGGTTCCTTAAGTCTTGGTAAACAAAACTTTATAATTGGCATCACACAATTGGCTTATGCTGATAAGGTTGTGTTTTAGACCATTCACATATTAAACCTTTGTGAAAGTTATTCCATTAAAATTCACTAAGCCATATCCTTCAGTGTCACCTAAAAAGTTATCTCCAAATATCACATTGGGACATGACTACTTTGAATATATGTGCAGATATTGTTTAACCCCTATCATGTGTTTGAAAAAACCACTATCTGGATACCATAGAGATCTCTTTAAGTAATCTTGCACATATATTGAAACTTATTAGTTTATTTTGTGAACCCACTTTTCAGTGGGTTCCTTTGATTATGGATGAGCAATCCTGGTTTCTTGTTGTTGGGAAGGGCTTTCCTATCACAGTCAGAGGTCTTCATGGGCTATACTACAATAAAAGTCACATCTAGGGTAGTATTCACACTCATCAAAGTACTGGTCATTGAACCCATAATACTTGCATGGTTTGAATGGTTTGGGAATGATGAGAGCCTTTCTAGAGGAAGTGGCATGAGGTGTTTGAGATTTCAGTTTAGCTAGGGTTTTCCTCACAACAACTTGTTCTGGGTGTTTCTTGGTCGGATGTTCAGTGGATTGGCATATGGAACACTGAGGTTTATTGTAACAATCCTTTGAAAGGTGATTTTTTGAAACTACAATGTTGGCAGGGGCCAAATTTAAGTTTTTGTTTGTTCTTTACTGATTTAGAACTCCCTGTTTGAGAGAAAAAAAGGAGATCTTTTAGATGAAGGCTTTATTTGTTCCATAAGTCCTTTGATTTCTTTCATCAAGGTGAGGAGAAGTTCCTCAGTGGTTGTGTCTGCCTTCTTTTCAGGTTTTAGATCAGGGACAGCAGGTGTCTTAGATTGAGTCTTTTTGTTGACTGACTTGGTCAAAGATTCTTTCTCAGTGACCTGTTTAGCCATGAAAGATCTTACAGTTGTAGTACCCTCATCCCCTGATGACAGTGACTCATCATCATTTAGGTCAGCTAAAAACTCCTTACTATTTCTGGTGTCTTCTTCAACATCGGAGTCGTTGTCCTGAAAATAAGAGTTAGAAATCAAGGCTTTTGAGCTCCGACTCTGAATGGTAAACCTCTTAGTATCAGACTTAAAGATTTGATCAATCAGGTCTTCTTCATAGAAAGAGTAGCCAAACTATCATTTTTTATAGAGTTGTTAGCTGTATGAGTCCGTTTTTTGCTTAGCCATTTTCTTGGCAAGCTGTTCACAAACGTAGCATTTACCTCAGCGTGAGGAAATTTTGACATCTTTGTTTTCAAGATCATTTAACAAGATTTTCAGCTGTTTGTTGCACCTTTTCACTTTCAAGTGCTTTAAAAGAATTGATTTTAGCCTCAAGGCTACTATCTTGGTATATCTTGTTTTAGAGGGTCCCCCGTGGCCTAAAATTAGGTCATTCCACATAGACTTAGAAGTGGTACATTTGATCAGGGTCGTCTCTAAATTTCTGAAATTTTTGAGGGCCTTGGGCGAAATTACATAATGAGACATTTCGAGAAGAAATGTTATATATAAAATGTCATTGTTTATAAAATATAATGCATTAGTTATTTGAATGTTTAATAAATTGTTAAGAGGACAAATTTTGGGGACCTTAAAATTTTTGAGGCTTTGTGCGGTCGCCCACCCCGCACACCCTAAAAAATGACCATGCATTTGATGACAGGTTTCATAGTGTCATTAGGAAGACATGAGATAATGATACTTTTCAGTCTCTTATCTTGATTTGCAAGCCTTCTGTCCTTAGGTGACCACTGCTTTTGGGGTTTTAATAAAACATTTTTAGGAGTTGATGCAGGAGATTTATGAACAAATGGTCCATTTTCCAATATTTTAAGGAGGTAGGGTTCCAATCCATCAATATAGACTAAGAACCTATCTTTCTAACTAAAAAAATCTTCCACATCTAACTTGGGAACATTTGTGACTTGAGAACCTCTACGAGAATCAAGAAGTTGTGGGAGGTCCCTATTGTTAACAACATTGTTTACATTATTTGTGGCGGTGTTGTTAGCATTGTTCTCCATAAATGCATCTTCAACAGTATTGTTGTTGGCATTTCTAGAATCGTTGGCATTTCTAAAATTGTTTCCAGACATGATTAGATCTTGATTTTAAAAAGTTAAACGGTGTATAAAATGGTTTTATAAATCAAACCGCTCTGATACCAATTGAAAGTCCTAATGAATCACACTTGTTGAATGATAATGTAAAATTACTCTTTGAACAAGTAAACTTGACAAATTATCAAATTTACAAGCGAACTTGTATAGACACGCTGATAGGATCAACTGACTAATTGTAAATCCGACAACAAAGTATAATAACGAAAACAATAAAAGCGATAACATTTACTTCCACAAACATTCTCTATTTATAGTGGTACAATGTTGACTCATTAGTGGGGGTAGTTGGGACGTGTCAAGAATCTAGTGGAGAAGTATGTCTGCATTTAATGCACATCCATTCTTGGAAAAATCTTGCCCATACTTTTGTGAACATTTCTGCCAACTGTTCATTCTTTTCACCAACTCGCACTAAGTCGTATTTAATTCGAAAGACTCCTTTGTCCCACCATTTTGTTTTATCAAATTATCCTGCCTATACACCTTTTAGAGATGAGAGCTTTGCTCAGTTTGTTTATCTCAAAGAGTAATAGCTCATCAGGGGGTATTG
>BQNB010122586.1:0-20256 GCA_026074375.1 Tanacetum coccineum
TCGATTTAGCTCGTATCTAGACTTTGTTCACTACATGCACACGTAAAAGTGTGTCGAGTATTCCTTCCCAAGGCCAAATGTTATATTTACTCGAAAGGTTTACGTGTATCTTTTATAAAAATGGTTTGTTCGTGCCCTAGGTTTCGTTTATCTATGGACGAAAACGTTAAGTCCTTTGTTTACTTATTTAACTTCTTTGTACATGTGTTTTAATAAGTCTTAGTACCACACGAGTATAACATGAACATGTATAGCTACGTGACCCTATATGGGTCGCGACACAAGTATAGGAATCAAATGAAAACTAAGCTATGAATCTTATTGAGTCGAGTGAGACTTACAATGGTCCTAGAGCTCGAGAGTTTAAGAAGTGGACGTGTAAATCGCTAACCCTTAGCTCGTATAACCCTTTTTATAAACTTGTATGATGACTAGAAGGTCTTGTGGGCTCGAATGAGATTAAGAAGGGTGTTGGCTTGAGTTTGATGACTCGAATAAGAGAAAAAGTTAAGGTGTTGTATTTGTTAAGTGTTTGTAAGTTTAAGAAGTGTTCAAGTGTATGTGTGAGTGTATATTTATAGGCAAGGAAGCTAGTTAACTCTTCTTAGTCCTAAACAAACCAAACCGGCTCTAGTTCTAGTGGTTTTGAGATTTCCTAGTTAATTACACATTGTTTTGTTAAACCATTCTAGTACATGTTTTAATTGTGATGTGTTTGTACAAGATTTGCTTAGCTAGACAAATCTTATGGATTTATACATATACATGCATGTAGCCAAAATCAAATGGGCAAAAGAAAGGTCATTTGGTCTTTGTCCATTGTGTAAAAGCTTAGTGGGAACAATTAGGACTAGTATTAATTAGTTAGGGGATGTACATGTACTTGTAGGATCATTAGTGGGATTTTTAAGGATTCCTAGATGTATGTGTGTGTGTAACCGGCCCTTAGTGGCATTTGACACAAAAATTGATTAAGTTTTGTGTTAAGGTTATAAAAGTGGGTATTGGTTTGAGTCTTGGTAAGTCTAGGTATTTCCGGGGTACGTCCAAATGTATTTTATTGCGAAACATAAACCTTTTACGTGACCAATAAAAATAAAATATGCAAAGTACATAATTATCTTCTTAATAATTATATATTACGTGGTTGATGCAAACTTTAATTTATTTGACGACCGTTTATATTAATTGATTATTTCTAGTCTACGCGATTTATCTTAAAAGTAAATATTAAAAGTAAACGCGTCACAGACCAAAATAAATAGTGACGAATAATAGACGTCATAAAGTGACCTGAAATTGAGAAATGTTACAACCCATACCATATTGTCCATCATGGATTGTATTTCCGCATTCATAGCATCGATCCACTTATTAGATTTTGCATCTAACATAGCAGCTTTATAGCTAGTAGGTTCATTAAGATCCCCTAGACTATGCTCCTCTACTTCTACATTTAGACTTAAGCGATTTGAAGCTCGACGTGTCCTTTCGGACCTACAAATCAGAATCTCTTCCTTATGTGATGGTTGTGGTGGTTCAAAACCTTCCATCTCTTAAGGAATGTTGCTAGTGATTTCAGAAGGTGTTGTATCTTCTTTTTCTTGAATTTCTTCAAGATCTACCGCCCTCCCACTGATTTCTTGATTTATGAGACGCATCTCAAAGAATTCAGCATACCTTGCAACAACAATTTTGTTTTTAGGTGGGAAGTAGAAATAGTAACCCATCGTTTCCTTTGGGTATCCAATAAAGATACACTTAACAGATCTTTGTTCTAGTTTTTCAGGCGTATCTCTCCTTACAAGAGCCTCACACCCCCAGACCTTTAAGTAAGACAAGTTCGAAACTTTTCCATACCATAGTTCATATGGTGTCTTATCTACCTTCTTTGTTGGAACCATATTGAGAATGCGTGTTGCAGACTCTAGAGCATAATCCCAAAAGGATAAAGGCAAAGTTGTAAGATTCATCATAGATCGCACCATGTCTAATAAAGTATGATTTCTCCTCTCAGACACTCCATTGTGTTATGGTGTGTATGGAGGAGTAAGCTGTTGAACAATTCCATTAGCTTTTAGATAATCTTTAAACTCTTGGCTTATGTATTCGCCACCCCGATCTGATCGTATTGCCTTAATGGTCTTCCCGAGTTGATTTTCAACTTTATTTTTAAACACTTTGAACGTTTTAAAGACCTCATGTTTATGTTTAAGAAGATGAACATGACCATAACGACTATAATCATCAGTGAATGTAATGAAGTAGCTAGCACCTTGTCTTGACACATGTCTAAGTGGACCACATACGTCAGTATGTATTATTTCAAGAAGATATTTTACCCTTTCGTTACTATAAGGAAAAGGTTTCTTTTTCATCTTGCCAGATAAACAAGATTCGCATTTATCAAAAGATTCATCATCCGTTGACTTTAACAGCCTATCTTGTTGCAGTTGTCTAATACGTTTCTTGTTTATATGAGCAAGACGGCAGTGCCATAGATAACTAGAGTCCAAGTTACGCTTGGCTCTTTTATTGCTAACATTATACATAGAATTAACGTTTGGTACAAGATCATGCATATCAATTTCATAAACACCATTACGAGCAACAACATTAAAATACAGAATATTATTCTTTGAAATTGAAATTCCATAATCAGTAAAACATTGAACAAATCCATTGTCAACCAAACATGAAACTAAAACACCACCTCTAACAATAGTAGGTGCATAATGACAATTGTCTAAACAAATTACTAAGCCATTAGGTAAAACCAAGTCATAACTTTCGATTGCTTCTACTTGTTTACGAACTCCATTGCCCACGTACAAGTAAAGAGCTCATCGTTTCAGCTTCTTTTCAATCCTAAATCCATGTTTCGTGTTACAAATATGAGTACCACATCCAGTGTCATACACCTAGGAGTTATTTTTAGGTAAAGAAATAATTTTATAGTGAAGATACCTGAAGAACTGGCAGAGCCAACTTGCTTCTTTTTCTTCAACAACTCAGCAAGATACACCGGACAGTTCCGTATCTAATGTCCTACCTCCTTGCAGTGGTGGCAGGCGTCATCCTTAGTTGGGCGCTCCAATGCAGTAGGCTTAGGGTTTTTAGGCTTAGGGACATAAACCTTCTTATCTTTTCCCTTTCTATAAACCTTATTTTTGCCTTTTGATTTAAGCGATTTCTTATTGGCCTTCTGGATTTTACCATTCTTAATCATCATTACTTGAGGTGTATCAACCTTTTTCGGTAAACCTTTCTAATACTCAATAAGCATAGCATGAAGTTCACCAATTGTCTTCCCCATGTTATGCATATTGTAATTTCTTACAAATCCCACAAAGTCTTTAGTAAGACCATTGAGGATTAAGCCCACTAAGACATCTTGTGGTAACACATAACCGAGACATTCCAAATGCTCCACATATCCTTTCATTTTAAGGACATAGTCAGCAACTGGTTTACCCTCCTCTTGTTTGCAAGCATGGAAAGATTGAATTAAATCAAATTTATCCACTCCAGCTTGTTTTTCAAACATAGATCGAAGCTCCAGAATCATATCATAAGGATAGTATAATTCAAATTGCCTATGTAATTCAGGAGTCATACTTCCAAGCATAAGACAAGCAATCTCAGTATGAGCATCATATAGAGCCGACCATTCTGCCATAACATTTGGTTCAGAAACAAGATCAGGAGTAGGAGGTAAAGGCTGTTCAATGACATGCATTTTCTTCTCGACTCTCAAGACTAACTTAATTCAAGCGAACCAGTCATTAAAATTATTACCAGAAAGTTTTTATTTATCAAACATCGACCTGAAAGCCGAATAGTTTATGTTTTGAGTAGGTAGTGCCATTTGAAAACATAAAAAGTTCAAGAATTAGTATTTTAGATAATACTCATTGAAGAAAATTAATTACCTTTGTTTATTGAAAGTAAACATTAATTTTTTAAGGTTAGGACCCAACTTGACATACCCCACCACATCAGTTGATCTGCTAGTGATGGTGCATTCAAAAGGTAATCAATGATTGATAATTTACAACTTTTGCAATTCCTAAACCATATGGGACTTACTTTATTACAATAACATCTAGTAAGCATGTTTTATCCCATCTATGCCGCGTGTTAATAGATCTAACCACAACAATGCTAAGTCGTCCAATTTTAAAACAGTAATTATGTAACACTCACCATCTCATGGAAAAGAGTATAATTACCTTGTGATCGCAAATCTACATGCGTCTCACGCATAGGTAAAGAGCAGTCTACAAGTGTTTTTATAAATTGGATGGTAAAAACTTAGTTGAAAAATGGTATTTACATTTGACGTGTCAAATATGTACGAAGAAGCATGCATACATCTTCGTATCATTAGGTTTTAATAAAACTTTTACTCAATTAAGTTATTATTACGGTATCACCTATTATCATCGTATCTTATACATAAATAGTGAGACCTTAAAATTAACGATTCAAAGCGTTTCCAAATTTAAAGAATTATGCCTTTTTAAAACTAATAACACTATAGTGACATGCCATGGTTCACGGTAACTCCAATCGAACGCGCAAAGAAGCGGAGAATTAGGTCAGCGCGAAGCGTATTAAAAACTTGAATTCTTTAGGAATGTTGACCACTCCGCCTTAAACTTCTCTTATAGTTTGTTCTAGTGGATGAGCCGTACTTCCCATGAGTCCATAGCGTCTAGTTTTAATCAAACAAAACTTTAATATTTGGAAGCACATTATGAACTATAAATTGCTAGTCTAGTAATGGAAGATTTTATATCGGATGTAAGCCGAATCCACTTTTGACTTTTTGCATTAGATAGTTCATAATAAATCTTATTTCGATAATCATTAGTCATGTTTATTTTTGTTTTCTGAAAAACCCTTTTATTTTCTCACAAGTCAAGAACTTAAAATAAATAAACATCAACTAAACTAAATAACATTTATTTAAACACACTTAACAATTAAGGCATGCAAACATTAAATATGATCCTAATTATCTAATAATTAAAACATGCATTTATTCATATAAGGCTCCTTCGTCCTAAAAACTCCGGCCACATACATCGAATCAATCGATTGCGTAAGCCTTATATAAATAAATAACACATAGCACATAAAACCTTTTAACTATTTTAGGCCCTAATGATTTACTAATAAGGGTCTTCCCGAATTCTTGAATCAAGGATCTTACCAAATAAGAAAATATTTAAAATTATGTGAATCTTAATCATATTTAAATCAGATCTTTTTAACAAATTAACAAGATCACAATATCTAATATCAATCCATGATAAATTTGCATGATTTTATCATGGATCTTGATTAACAATTAACAAAACTTAAAACAATTAACAATTAATACATTAAGTTTTATATAAAATTGCATACAACCTAGATCTCGTCTAATTAATTTTATTAACCTTCAAGATCAAATCTTTTTAACAAAAAATGCCCAACGGGGCATTAAAATTAATCATGAAACCCTAATTTGTCCAATTTTATTCCTTGTAATTAAAGATTCTACACGATGACTCTTGATACCACTGTTGGGTTTTAGATCTAATTAACAATTAAATAACATGAGTACGCAGCGAAATAATAGATCTCATGTATAATACATTAATTAACAAGATAGAAGAAGTTTACCTTTTAGCACGAAACGATACACCGTTAAAGGTAACCGTAAACACCATCTTCTATATACGCATGTGTATAATAACAACGCATAAAACCACCAAGATCTAAAAGAAGATCTCTCTAAGCTTTCACACACAATACGTCCGTAGCAAACAATGAAGTATGCTAGTACTAATAGTGTTAAGTAAACGAATACCGCAATGCTTGGATCAAATCAACACGCGATCAATCATTAAAAGGGAACAAACCGAAAAACCCTTTGGGTTGTGGGATCTGGCCAAACACAAGGGGAGGGAAGAGAGGGATTTAGGGTTATTGATTTTCTAAAAACATATCAATAATGAGACCCCTAAGCCTCCTTATATAGTGCTAGATATCTTAGAGGATAAGAAAGCGATCCCTAGCCCACAAGGGGTGTATATTCAGTCAGCCCAAGGGAGAGGGGGAAAATCCCCACTTTCGTTTTTCCCGTTTTGCATATTAGTCCCTAATGTTTAACTATTAAACATATAACTAATATATTAGTTTATCGTTCACTTAAAACACTATTTAAACATTGTTTACGTATTAACGTGTACGCCCCCTTAGGCTCGAATGAATAATTCGGACGTATATTTATTTACGATGGACATATTCCAACAAAACAGACTAACCTTTGTAGTAATGCAAATTCCTTCAAAAGTAAGTTTGGCCAGTGTAAGAACCGGTCACCATGACTGATCAACAGTTGAGAATACCAATCAAGAAAGAACCTGCCATAATAGATATCATAATCGCCTCCATTACAAAAGAAACCTGTTTCATGCGGCCTGGAATTATAAGATCCTCTAATTTTTGGTCCTCTGACCCAGAACGAGTGTCCTTGTGCTTCAGCCGCCTTAGTCAAGCTCTTCAACATATATTGATCATAACACTAAACATTTAACAATTATAATATAAAAATTACAAACACAGTATTCAGACTTAAGCAACGTTCTTCCTAGTATTTGCTTTTGACTAGCCATAAAACTTTATATACTAAGAGCACCGGGTATAGTGGTGCCATGGCTTCAAGCCATAGCCCAAAAAGTAATGCCACGTAAGCAAAAGTGCTATGGTACCACATTCGGGTGGCTCCCTCGTTGGCTCAAGCCATAGCCAAAAAAGTGATGCCATGGGTCCACACATACCCCACTAAATACAAAAAAAGACAAAAAAATAAAAAAAACATGAGCTATGGCGCTGGCTGGTATTTGTCAGCCCAAAACTTACTAGCCGAGACACGGTGTGCTTGGCATGAACAAATTCTGAGCTGCTAGTATGGCGCTGGACTACCAGCCAACCATACCGCTTGCTCTTTCCAAGATAAGAAAAACAGGTTAGATAAAAAGTCAAATGGGTTCGATTTGAAATACGTTCTTTCTAGCATTGTCCGAAAGAGGCAAGTCCCGTGCAGCTAGGCCCACAAACATTTTTGCCCATGTTTAGAATTGTTTTTGAAATTAGTAATGTATTAATTATAATTATAAAACATAATACGAGAAATACAAATCGAGTCTTTGAAAAAAACGATTTATAAAGTTGTATGCATTATAATGGACCTTGGGCGATTCTCACATCTCTAAACATTGTTGGAAACAAAAAACAAAGCTTTTTCATTATCTCAATCAAGTATACATGAAAAGAAGCTAACTTTCCAAGATCACAGGTTGATATAATCTTAAAGGAGCTTGTTCGAAAAGCAATCAGCGAGACCATGGTGTGTTTCTTGTAGCACTCTTTTACAGATAAAAACTTTTACCCAACTGACCAGTAAAAAATAAATGCAACACAAAATGACCCGTATGAAAGTAAATGACCCAAGATTTCCACCTCCAGTTGTTTATGACATTATAATTTGATCAGGAATTGAAGCAGTATCCAAGTTTGAGAAAAGAAGTGGAACGGGCCGCGAATGAATCACTTGAAAGAATGAAAACCGAAAGTAGAAAAGCGACCCTGATGCTAGTTGACATGGAATGCTGCTACTTAACAGTCGACTTCTTTCGCAACCTTCCTCAAGATTTTGAGAAAGGTGGGAATCCGACACAGTCTATGTTTGACAGATATAACGAGATGTACCTTGGAAGAATTGGTGAGCTTCTTAAACTCTTTGACATTAAGTTTGTGCCACAATTTTGAAAAACAAAGTTGGTTGCTAAATAGTATTTTGGATTTGGATGCAGGAACAACGGTTTTGCAGTATGTGAATATGGTACTTTCAGGGCTGGTGCACTCAGTTCCAAAATCTGTGGTTTATTGCCAAGTGCGAGAAGCAAAACGCAGCTTACTTGATCGTTTCTTTGCTGACTTGGGTCAACGAACAGTACGTTACTACTTTGATCCTCTATGGTTTAATATTGGAAGTGTAAAACTCACGACATCATTAGTACTTAGAATTAGTTAAACACTCTTTATCGGTATATTGGTATGCTTCCTTTGGGACCTTGTATAGTAATAGCAATATCTTTGCGGCAGCCAACTCAGTTATCAAAGTTGTTGGAGGAAATCCAAGAATCATGGAGAGGCGTTCTTCATTGGCGAAGAGATTAGAGTTATACAGATGTGCACAAATGGAGATCAGTGGAGTTTCATGGTGATTTATAAAAGGCCATGAAAAACTCGTCCGTTGAGTCTCAAGTTCTATGGATTTATATATTTGTTATTTATATGTTCTTAGCCGGTTGCGAAGCGCAAGTGCTAAGTCACTTGGTTGTCCGTTAATTGTATAAGTTACATTCAACATAATATAAAAGGCATTGGTTAATTGTACAAGTTACATTCAACATAATATAAAAGGCATTGGTATTTGGTGATAACACTTGTGAGAAATTTCTACATGAAAAATATGATGAGTTTCAAGAAAATATGAACAACTAGAAGTTTGGCTTGCACCATTAATTGTCAAGTGACACCTTTGAATAATGTGAGCAAATCTTTGACGTTTATTTGGTATGGTTTTGAAACCGTACCTGATACAAGCATACCAAAAAATTAAATATTTTTTACTACAGTTTTGAACCGTACCAAAAAAATGATTATGGGCCGTAGCAAATACCTTCAACAAACCACCCAGCATACTTCTTTTCTGGTACGGTTTTATAACAAACCGCACCAAAATTTGTTTGATCAAATAAAAAAAATCATCATTCTTGTCCAAAACCTGTAACCAAACACTACCACAATATCTTTCGCAGGAGACCTGGACATTGCAGCATACACAAACAACATTTAACAAACTTAACATTCAATTTAAACATCAACAAACACAACAATCTGAGTTAGACAAAAGTTTTATCCATTACAATTGTTTAAACTTCATCATCACGAAAATACAAAACCATAACTATTGTGGAGCCGTTGTATCTAAAGGAGTAACTAACTCCCTATAAAACTCATTCAAAATCATATAAGCCATTTGGTCGATCTCCAACGGTGTTAGATGGCGTGTATCATCCCAAAGCTACAAAAACAAATGTAGATATGTATTAGTTCATATATTTGAGAGCCTGTATACACCACCTTAACTAAAGCAACTACTGTAACACCAAGTAAAACATAAACTTTGTATATTAAAACAGTCAGGTAAATTAGAAATAACTTATTCAGTCACAATCATATCTTCTGTATTAGCTCATTCTTGGAACTTCTCGTTTCAATTTTTAGCCAATGATTCCCTTATTAACCTTCACAGAAGCAACCCAATCACCCTTAACAAGCAATTCAAATAAGCAACCCAGAAGGTCTAAAAACTGTTTATTTGTTGTATCAGGACACAATCTGCAGGTAAGCAACTAGAATAAGATAAGCAGCTTTGACAATCAATTCCAAACATCCTGATAAGCTATTTTTCAGTTGTATGAAACATCAATAAACAGATTCAAAAAGCAATCCTAACAGATTCTTAATGACAGGAAACACAAATGAAACACAGCACATATCTTTATTGTCAAAAAATAAAAAAAAACGTTGTTGAAAGGCAGAAAGGGACAGATAATACAGTTAACATTAACCCATCAAAATCAACATTTACCGCAAACCGCAATCGAAACATCCTAAAACCCTTAATAATCACTCGACTCATACCAAATCAATCATTAGCAGAACCAAAGTAGTGCATTGGTAGATTTAGGGGCCGTTTGGTTTATCATTCGGAATAACTATCGGAATAAATTTCATAATAGGGTGGAATGGAATTGATATGAGTTTAAAGTGACCTTAAACCGCACCTATAGTTGGTCCCAAACTAGATCATGAACCAAATACAAGCATGAGTTTCTTGATTTGAAAATGCCAGTCTAACCCTCAGATTACATGAAGTTTCACAAACTTATAAGCTGATTAGTCCGGCCCCAAATACATCTGAATGTTATCTAATTAAAATAGATGATTATCTACAAAACATATAATTTAGCTCTCAAAAACTTCTGTTATTAGTGATAGAGTACTCGTTTATTGGTTAAACGTGTACATGATGAGATCAAGGATCAAGTACAGCATATATGTATCATCTTAAAGCATCCATATTAAATAAAAACACATGGAAAACTAATGAACTAAACAATCTAGTAATTGAAAGTGTATTTATTACTAGAGCAATGCAAGGAAAACAAATTAACAAGATAAATTCAACATTAACAAATTATTCGATGCAAACTTTAAGAGTATAATAAACGAACCTCACATCTACACATTTATCTTCCATTGAATTTGATGATTTCTATTTGGATGTGCTGAATTTTGGTGAGACGAGGCTTTCAGCATAAGCACCTATAAAATACTTGACTTTCATATAAGAAATATCAACACTTTACCGAAATTCGTCACTTCAACACAATATCCACAAACGATGCCTGATAGAAACAGGATTTTCCCGTTGTCATTAAAAACAATGGGTTTATACAATGGAATTTGATCAAATCCATTGACTAGAATCTTAGTCCAAGATTTGTGTACCCCATACTCATTCATCACCCAGATGTCACCTTTCACTTGATGGAATATAGCAAGCTTGTCACCAAGTGACACAAGCTTGGTATCCATATCAGACAAATCTACTTGACTAGGTGGGGGCAATTCCGTTAATTTCTCAATCGTCAAAACAAACAGCAACCCATAACTAGTTCTTCATCTTAGTTTTAGAACGTAATGTTAAAATCCAATGAATAAATCCATTAACAAAGACACCCGGCAACATGTTAAAATGATAATCTTGATAAGTCGAACGACTCATCACAATCTTCATAGTATTTGTTCTAACGTTATATAGATAAACACCCCGATCATAATTTTCATACTTAGAGAAAACGACAACTTTGTAATCACCTGATACGGAATCATAACCAAATCCTTTCATACCGAGAAATTGTTTGTAAAGTGAGCTTGGAAATTCCACATAATCTTTAGTAGTTAGATTTAAAATGAGATAGGAAAAATCTTTATTAGGCAAGCTTTTATAACCAGAAGCTAAAACAAGACCATTGACAGAACCATTTATATAAAGATGATGTAAATCTTCTAAGGTTATTGTTGACAGTGCTTCATGGTTATTGAATGGGACTGAACAAAGAGAGCCATCTTTAGAAGAGGACTCCCCGAAGATGATGATGCGTCTCTTATTATTAAGTGTTTTTGGAAGTGAACCATCGTCATCGTTAGAGGACTCGAAGATGAAAGCGATTTTTGTTAAGTGTTTTTTGATGAGTTTGGATGAATTGGGGATCTGTAAGTAAAGATAGCCATCTCTTTGAAACACACCGGAACTGACCTATGGATTTCGATGGAAGACGGCGTAAGATGTGGGTGGTGATGATATCCTCTGGGATTATTGCCGCCATTGTTGTTATATACACAATTTTAGTCTCGGAGGTGGAGAATACCTTATAAGTATATATACATTTTAAATCATGGGCTCAAAGTCACCCCCAATTATTGATCCAATATGTCAAGCCCATTTGGCACTTTCCCACACACAATTTAGTAGGGTAATCGTATCGTCTTGTTTGATTTATTTGGTTCGGTTAGTTTGATTAAAAAAAATTGGTAAAATCGAAAACCCAATCAAAAATTCAGTCAACAACCCAAGAAGCTAGCAACGGAATATGATCAAAACCTAGAAGAATATGACACAGACAAGCAGATCTATCGACATAAAAGTAAAGAGAAGAAACACAAGGTAATATCCCTAATCGATGATTGATTAGTAATTAAAAGAATGATGTACAAAATCCCCTCCCCCTTACCTCCTTTTATAGAGATGAGGGGGAGGTATAAACCTAAGTCGGTTGTAAAATGGGCTTGGTAAACCCACGACCCTTTACTCGGCTAATAAGAAAGAAAATGTAACACTCGACTACCCTAGACTTGTGCTAAAATAAAGACTAAACCCAACAATTTCCACCTTAGGCTTTATATTAGCCTACACCAACATTCAGCAATTCCAAGCAATGTTGTAACTTGAGTCCAGGTACCACCTTCGTCAAGGCATCCGCAGCATTGTGTTCAGTACCCACCTTTAGAACTTTAACCGTCTTTGCTTCCAAGACCTCTTTGATAAAGTGATAACGCACATTGATGTGCTTAGTCCTCTCATGAAAAACATGATTCCGCGATAAGTGAATCGCGCCCTAATTATCACAATTAACTGCCACAGTGTTAGGCTCTATGCCCAACTCTTTCAAGAGTCCCCTTAGCCAAATAGCTTCCTTTACAGCCTCCGTAAGAGCCATATACTCCGCCTCTGTAGTTGAAAGAGCCACCACATGTTGTAGCGTTGCCTTCCAGCTTACAACACATCCTTATACTAAAAATACGTAACCAATGATAGACCTACCTTTATCCGGATCCTTAGCGTAGTCTGAATCAACAAAACCTGTTACGTCCACATGGTTACCATGATTTGTCCCATATACCAAACCCATGTTCGCAGTACCCCGCAAATATTTCAAGGTGACAGCGTCACGGATTTGATGACGGCGTCACGACGTAGCCGACTTAAAATGGCTCTAAAAGATTCTACTTGGCGATGGCGTCATGATTACAACACAACGTTGTCGCGACGCTTTTCTTATATATACAAAACCGATTTTAGGGTTTTTAGTGTGTAACTTTTGGGAGACGAACCCTAGTTTTAGAAGATGACTTTTGCAGCCTTTTGGCTCATTTTTAGGGTTTTAAAACCTTCTTGTAACATCCTCAACTGCATGATTTAATTAAGTGAAGTTCATTTATCCTTTATCACTTAATATGTCTATGTGTTTTGTGATTGATTCTTGTTCTTCTCCTTTATTTGCCATGCAAGGCTAGATCTATTAGTATTTATTTATGATTGCATGAAACTTAGATTGTAGATCCTTTTAATGTTGCTTCTTGTGATGGATGTGCGCGTTAGGATTTAGAAAACTAGCCATAAGATATTAAATTGGCATAGACGTATAGGAAAATGCGAGTGTGTAGAAAAGATATCATCGGTAAGAGTCTGTATACTACCTTACCCTTATATGATTGATCTCTCTAAGATATTTCAATTGAATTTAATATACTCTTAGGGGCCTTGTAATATTCTTCATACTACCTTACTTGTGTGTTGCCTTAACGGAATATTAAATAGACGGCGGGTTCGTGTAATTCATTCATGACTTAGGAAATACTTACACAGATCATCACAAGTGTGACAAAGCAACATGATTAGGAGAAACTATCTGAGGAGTAGTGCATGATTAAGTAAATACATTCGTTTATCATATAGTTATCACCAAAATAGTTTAGATTATTATGAGTTTAATTAGATAAAAACAAACCAACATCTCAAACCATGAGTTTACCTACTCTCTATAAAATAAAAATACAAAAAGAATATTCTCTCAACCTCATAGACCTTTTTTAGATCTTGATTGAGCCTTCCTAACCTATTCCCCTAGAGAACGATAACAACCCTCGAGTCTTGCCTATACTACACTACAACGGTTAGGTACTCTGCCTAGGGAGTTGTAAAACTTCTTGTTAAAGTCTAACGACAACCGCATCAAATAGTAAACTATCGTATTTAACATGATCATCACTAATTTATCAACCATCATACTTGATGTTTAAACAATGATAACACATTTCATGTTCTAATGCTTTTATTACAAGTGATTATGAATGTGTGCAATAAAACTTAAACAAAATAGAAATAATATTGAAAATCACATCCGCAAATGTTTCTCCATTTTCATTTCAGCATAAAATATGATGACATAGTACCAAGAAAGCAAAACCATTTCAGCAAGACATTGTACCAGTTTCCAATGGTTTACAAAAATCGTCCATAGACGTCAAAAATTCATATAGAGATTACAAGAGAAAAATAGAGAAGACATTTTGACCGTGAAATGAAAATTCATGGGCTTCTTCAATGAGCTTCTTAGGCCTTTGGATGCTTGCGGTGTTCAAGATGTCTTAAAAACAGCCTTCTCTACATAAATAAAAAGATTTGAATTAATTTTCAAGCACATTATCATATATGATATATTATAATGTCAAAGCAGTTAACTTTCAAGCAGATTATCATATATGATATTATACACACAACTAACTTTTCAAACCAATAATATCAACAAAATCTCCATAAACGCTTAAAACCTAACTTATATCATATATGATATAGTATATAAGTTTTTGTTAATACAAATAAACCGTAAAAACATTTATTTATATTTTACGATCTATCTTCGTTTTGTTAATAATAAGACATAAACTTGTCAAATGTAGGAAATGAAATTCATTAGTTTTAAACCAATAGTTTTCTCTAACTCATCAAACCATCTTTCATTTTATATCATTTACACTCAAATCACATAAATACATTTTTAGAATAAAAATATACATTGTACATAAAAAATACATCAAAACCTTCAAACATATTTACATCATAATTAACATATCTTCTCTACCAAATTCGAACATAATCTTACAAGATTACACATGATCTTTTAAGATTTTGCAAATCAAAATCAGGATTTTGTTACTGTACGCCGGTTCTGTTGAAGAATACTGACCGGTTTTGTTTTACAACATAACCGGGGTATAGTAAAACTCAAGTTTATAAATACCAGCTCATTTCACTTGTTTAACCATTCATTCATGTAGTTTATTTCTCTCATATTCAGTTAACAACTGATCTCTAATCATGTTTTCCTTTATTTTAGTGTTTTGGTAGATTTCTTAATAGGAGAAGTTCTACCGATCTTTACATTCGAGATCAACTCACAAAGCTCACTTTATGTCAAGAGGTTCTCATCTCATAAAGATCTACCTACTGATCTTAAAGCATCAGTTATCTAATTTAATCAAGATGTGTATCATATAGTGATAGGATCATTTAGAAATGTGTTATGTAAATTAGCTGTGGTGAGATCTATCAAAATGGATCTTGGTGTAATGCTTGGCACCTAGTAGAGGGCAAGTATTGCAAAGGTATTTTGTTCCTCCTTGTTAGAACATGGTATATACCTTAGTATCATATAAAGGGTGAACACGGGTTAGTTTTATTCTATCGTGTGATGAATCCGGTATTTAACTTTGTACCATTGAAAGGTGTAAGTGATGTTTTGAGGCTTCTCTGCCGGTTAAAGGAGCACTGGTGACTAGTGGATTTGAACTCTCAAGTAGGTATCTCGGGGAGTGGAGTAGGGCAAGGAAGGTGACCTTATAGCCGAACCACTATAAATACCCGTGTCTTATATCCTTTATCCTTTATGATTTATGTTTTATATTTATCAATCATCATAAACAAGTAGCTCTACAACAACAAAACATTTTGATTAAAATTTTAATTGGTAAAACTATTCAACCCATCCATCTAGTTTTTCTTTGTTTTTGCATTTTTTTCAAGTGACTTATCATATGTGATTTTTCACAAATACGTCATATTATATCTGTTACTCAAACTAACTTCTATTCCATCATTTCGTCTCTAAAATCACAATATGATCAACAAATCCTTTCTAAATAGTGAAAACTTAACTTCTAATCACGTATTTTCTTCATCAACATCAACATACTCGATCTAAATCTTACTTATCACTATACCATCATCAAATATCAAAATATCTTCATTATAAATTATATAAACACATTAACTTGAACAAAAATCACAATATGTTCGTCACAAACTCTATAAAACAGTACGCTTCATCATTTATGCATACATAGCATTACAATATGTAGGTGAAGTGTTTTATACCTGAATTAGTGATATTAAGCTTGTATTTTAGCATTTTTTTACTCGAAGCTTCGGCTATAAGCTTAATTGTTAAGATTTGTTCTTCAAGAGCATCATCGACATCTTTTTCTTCCATTCTTTGATGCGATTTGTGGATGATTATTGATGATGTGTGTGTATTTTTTTATCGATGTAAGAATGTGTGTTGTCTGTGTTTTTAGTGTGTGTTTGGTGAGAGAAAGTGATATGTGTAAAAACACATATCCGTTTTATACTAAAAATAACCCTTAAAGACCAAAAACATAATTAAAATGGCAAAGATATGCTTGTTTTTGTGTTTTGTATGTGCAGGTATGGATAAAGCAAAAATCATAAGAAAACAATCAAAATTGAACAAACACAAACATGGGAACAGAAGAGTACGCAAAAAGCCGGAAGCTTTCTATCAAAGGTCAAAAAGTCAACAATTGGTCAAGCCTTGGTCATCTCTCAGTCAACCTAAGTCAAACACAAAAAGACAAATCCAAAGTTACCAAACCAGTCCCTCATTTATAAACCAATTCAGAAAAATAATCCTTAAAAGTCCTAGCGGTCGTTAAATTTTATTTATAAAAGTTAACACTTGTTATCTTTGTTATTAAGACCAAACCCAAAACCTGTTACCATTTCCTTAGCCCAAAACCCACATCTTTGGCCCATTTCCTTTTTACCCAGGTCAACTCCCCAACTCTTTAGTCAAACGCACCCTTATTAGTAAAATAATGAGCGGGAAAATAAGTTACCACTGTTCATCGTCCTCAACCTTTTACCACAGGTCAAAATCAAAGGGCTTTTGCTAATTGAGGGCCTAAAATGGAAATTCAAGGAACAAAGTACACGTTGGCAGAGTAATACATCATCATAAGGCTCCTATTGGTCAAACCCCATGAAGAAAGGACACGTGGATAAGTGAAGTAACACAAATAGAATGGGATTTTACACTAGATACACTCTCAGAAGAAGCACAACATGTCACAATCACGGATTGCCTTGCTGGCAATCCATGTGAGCTAGTTGTGATACAACGTCCCAAATTAAGCATCCAATGATTGATTTGATCTAAGGGCCAATGTTGAGAAGAGCGTGTAACAACCAAGAGGCCTAGAAGCTTCAGCATAAAGTTATAAATATCCTCACACTCTCATACACACGGCACCTAGTTTTATCTTTTTAGCTTAATTTTAGCTTTAGCTTTTAGAGAGTAGCTTATGTAATTTTTCATTAAAACTTTTGTAATTTTCTTTTTCAGAATGATGTAATCAAGCTTTTTAGTTAATGGAATTGAGTTTTTCTTTAAAATAATCTGTCATAAGCTCTTGTTTCTCTCTATATGCTCAAGTATTTTTGTATTGTTTCATAAGCTTTTATAAGCCTCTCACAGCTTCATACAAGCTCATCTAAGTCTCTAAGCTTATATTTGAGCTGAATTAATAATATAATCTATTAAAACATTAAAATTAGTTAAGAACCTATGCTTATGGATTTTGAGCTTATGAAAGGGAAGCTAGCAAATGATGAGCTTCCATTGACATTTACTGGCTTATTTTAAATAAGCCAGAGCTAGTAGACAAGCTCTTTGAGCATTTTAAGCTTTTGTTTAGATAAAGCTTATTGTAAGTCTTCATTTTAATTTCTGTCTTTAAATACTTAGTGTAGTTTTGCTTATTTGCTTATCAATTGCTTAATCTGCTTTCTAGTTGCTTATTTGTGCTTTATATTGTCTTATTGTGCTTATTAGTTATGTCTTTTAATCTGTTTTTAGCTATATAATTATAGATCTTAGTGTTTCATAATCTGTCATAAAACCAACTAAAAAAACCAAAAATAATTAGCTTAGCTTGTAGATCTTAGATTCTAGCTTATTAATTAGTTGTTACAGCTTTAATAAGTTGATAAAAAGTGAGTTGTAATCTGGTATCAATAAGTTGTTCATAAGTTTTCACAATTGCTAGTTTAAATAAATTCTAGGATTTTCTTAAGGGGTGTTTGGAGTAGAACAGTTTGACCTCAAATAGTCAAAGGGATTTGGTTAAAGCTTTTGATCTAGTTTTGATTTAGTTTAAAATGAATAGTTTAGTTGTTTTCTCAAGTTAGATTTTAAAAATTAAAAGTTTAAGCTCATTTAATTGTTCCTGCACCAGGGGAGTTTTACCCCTTTTAAGCTAGTTTAAAAGAATTGAACCAAGCTTCCCTGAGCTTGGTTTTTGATTGTTAAGTGTTCATATACTCTCATTTATAGTGTCTAGTGCAAGATTGACCATTAAGGTCTCCTGCATTTGGGTTTTACCTATTGGTAAATTGCATCAGATAAGGCATTTGCAGTCTTAAACTGCAGCCTTTTAAGTTAGAATTTAGGTTAGCTTAATTAGTATTTAGCTTTTAAAACTCAGTAAATCTTTAGTTTACATATAGGTAATGTTAGATTAAAACTTTCTTTTACATTTCTAGCTTATTCTCTAAGGTCAATTAGCTTTCAAAATTCATAAAAATTCTCAAACAGCAAAAAACGGTAGTAAGTAATACTTAGCTTTTAAATCTAGATTTTCAGCTTATAGGATTTAGTTTATGGTTTATAATTATAGCTTATAAGTAGTTGGATAAGTTATAACAAGCTCGGCTCCTGTTTTTGTTTATTAATGATTCTAGCTTATTTTGTTTTTGAGCCTAAAATGTTAGTTCCTGAGTTTACCTCTTAGATCATAGGATTTAGATAGCTTATAGTGTTTCCAGTTAAATTAGCTTTTCAAATCTAGCTTGTAGACATCATTAGCTTCCTAGAATAGCTTTTAGTTTTAAATTTGGTGCTTAATTGAGTACTAGGTGTCCATTTGAATGCAAACTAGTTTTTTGGCTCTCAAAAGCCTACTTTCTGAGACAACAAGTTTCATAAGCTTTTTAAGAGCTTATTTTTGACTTTCAGCTTATAGTTCCTTCATTAAAGTTGTTTAAAAAGGTATTTTCTACAACTTTGTTCTTTTAGTTTTCAAAAATAAAAAAAATAAAAAAAACGTGTTCCTGAGACTTGAACCTAAGACCTCTCCCACACAACACCAATGCCTTAACCATCATGCTACATTAGCTCATCCGTCCAAGTATTCTTCCATTTATTTGTTATAGTCACTTGGGCCTTAAGCCCAAGTTAATAAGCCATAGCTTTTTCAGTTTATTTAGGGGCTTATTTGATTAGTTGTTGGCTTATTTGTATTTTTCCCTTGTTCTTTGTTTTATTTAGGACTTTCCTTGAATTTTTGGTAATTTTCCTTTAAATAGATTAATTTTTACAATTTTTCGAAGGTTTAAATTTTAGAAAATCAATAAAAAATAAAAATAATTTTCAGAAAAATACAAAAAAATAGTTTTTAGTTTTAGAATAATTAGTTTTAGTTTTACATTCATTAAAATCATTTTTACCACTTTTAGATTTTTATTTTCATTTTTGAGCTTTTAAATTTAATTTTAAAAATAGGATTTTAATTTTAAAAATAGTTAAAAATAGTTTTCTAAGTTTTTATAATATTTTAGATTTTTCTAAGTTTAAAAATCATTTTTTAGAATTTTTAGGAGTTAATTTACTATTATCTATGATTTAAATAGATTAATTTAGTTTTTAATTCATAAAAAATTCAAAAATAATCAAAAAATAATAATTTTCTTTTTCTAAAAATTTTCTTTTGTCTTATTTTAGGTTTAGAAATTTAGTTTACGTTTTTAATAGTTAATTTTGCCTTAGTTGCTTATTTGTCGAGTTTTATTTGCTCCCGTTAATTGTTTTAGTGCTTAATTCTTTTAAATTGCTTATTTTAATTGTTGGTTTTTAATTAGTAGATATAGAAAATCAAAGTAATCTTTGTTTTCATTCAAATCATTATCCGAACAAGGGCGTGGTTTCAATTTCACAAGTCGTTGAGGAAACGACCCGGGGAATCATACTTCCCGGTTAAATATACGTATTATACTATATTATATATATATATCTTTTAGAGTGAATTTTCCTCAAAGGAGACTTTGGGAATTTTCTTAATTGCTCTTGGATTATATTGTATTTTATATTATTTTACGTGTGTGGAAACTACTAGATCAGAAAGAGAGAGAGAATAAAGTTGGGATCTAAATGAGTAATGATTTTGGGAGTGGTAGGTGTGTGAGAGAAAATGACCGAAATGCCTCTCCGTCCTTTTTTGTTTTTTTAATTAAAAAAATTCCTTTTAATCCTCACCTTTCATTGTTTTTAGATGGATGATTGGGATTGGTCCCTCAGTATTCAATAAACACTACAACAATAGCTCTTTTCCCTGGCGACATGTCGGGGCTTTCCCCAGCGACATGTCGCT
>BQNB010122587.1:0-20256 GCA_026074375.1 Tanacetum coccineum
ATTTTAGCGATTTCTTCGACCACGTCTTTGTTATCAAAATTATCACATTTTTAATAAGTGGGGTCTGCTGATGAACAGTATTTTATAACTTGTTCATAGATTATAAAATTACTTTTATAAACTCAAATTATCGTAAACGTCGTATTTTATTCGTTTTAGCTCCGTTTTTAGTAATTATTTTGAGCACGTTCTCGTAATTGAAAGTTCTATTTATTTATGAAGTTTACAAAAATTAATGTTTCTGTCATGAACAGTAACTTTTTATAAAAATATTTTTATACATTTTAAGTATATAAACTTGCGTAATTCATAACTTCTCCATTTTTAATCATAAAATTACGATTCTTATCATTTTGGAATCCTAAAAATATGTATAATCTATGAAAAATACTAAACTTTCTGTTTTAGAAGTATTTTATAACTTGCTTTTATAAAGTTTATTTTATAAACCGGTATTAACGTAAATTGTGTTTTTATCGTAACTTCTTCGTTATTAATCCGTTTTTCGAGTTTCTTACCTTTTTAGAATCGTCATGAGACGTATTATTTTTATAAAATGTCAAACCCACTGTTAGAAATTCGAAATCCAAACAGCCCCTTTATGTTTAATATGTTTACTTTTATATAAAGCTTGTTTTATGTACTTTTTACTTTTGTAAATTACCACAAGTATTTTATACCATGTATATTATATGTATTCATATAAATATGTCCATTAGCCTACATATTGTCCAAATGTTCAAGTTAACAAGTCCATAATAACACTTATAATCCATAACTTTCTTAAGTAAGCCTTAATTACTAGTTTATACATAATCATTTTTATACATAAACCAAGAGTGTACAAGTCTTACAACCATTTTATAACCTCAATATACCATCCATATAACATGTGTACAAGTTCATAAAATCATGTTTATAAGAAAAATCCATTTTTACAAGTTAAACATATCCTAAGTGGTGATTTTACTACATAGAACATATATACTCATAAAATGATAAAAGTAAAGACATGAAGGTTTTTAGATTGTATGAAAGCTTGTATGAGTGTATAAAAAAAAGATTGTATGGATTTGTTTAGGGTTTGGAGTTGGAGCCGTGGGTTTGGATGAGAAAGAGAGAAAGATATTTGTTTTTGTTAAGTGTGTAAGAGTTGTGTTGATGTTATCTCTCATATGCATGTAATATATATGCATAAAGGTGGTAAGATACTAGCTAAATTTGACCAATATATTCAAAGGGGGAGGGAAATGGGGCGTGGGAATTCAAGGGGGCAAGATGAGTAAAATGGGGATGACTAGTGGTTAAAACCACTAGTCATGACCTTTCTTAATGGTTTATGTTTTCATGTTTCCTCATGTGGGAATCATCCCATGGTTTTAAGGATGATGTTCACTAGCTCTTTTCTTTCTTGCTAATTTAAATGGTTACTTGCATGGATAAAAGTTGAAGTAAATGGAAAGTGTAGATTTTTATTAATCAAGTGTATGTATTTGTTTGTTTGATACATGGAAATTTCGGCTCATGTGTTTTATGTAGCTAAAGTTTTATAAAACTTTTAGCATTATATATAAACATAGGTATTCGTTGAAGCGTAAATTAATTAATGTGGTTCTGGGTATGCCTAAACGTACTTTATTACAAAACAAAATAAATTTACGTAACCAATAAAAATAAATGAACAATGTTAATAATTATCCTCAAAATAATTACTTAACCCTTGCTTGATGTAAACATTTAATTGTTTGATGCCCGTTTACATTGAATGATCGTTTTTAGTTTACGCGATTTAACTTAACGTTTACGATTAAAAGCAAACGCGTACAATACTAAAAATACATAGTGAATTTATTAACGACGTCAATGACCCTAAAATATGGGGTGTTATAGTCTCCCCCAGTTAAGTGAGCCTTGTCCTCAAGGCTTAAGACGCGGCACTTGATGATGGTGCGGTCTTTGTGAAGAGGTGTGGATATTTCTTCCTGAATTGATCTTCGCGTTCCCATGTGAACTCAGGACCTCTCCTGGAGTTCCATCGAACCTTGACTAGTGGAATGCGGCTTCGCTTCAACCGTTTAACTTCACAGTCCATGATTTCTACCAGCTCCTCAAAAAATTGAAGCTTGTCATCAAAGTGAAGTCCATTCAACGGAACGGCTAATGGTTTGTCGGCATGGTACTTTTTCAAGTTGGATACATGAAATGTATTGTGAACCCGGCTCAGCTCTACAGGAAGCTCAAGCTTGTATGCAACGGATCCAACCTTTTCTAACACCTTGAATGGTCCAACGTACCTAGGGTTCAACTTCCCCCGTTTGCCAAAACGTACGACCCCTTTCCAAGGCAAAACTTTAAGCATAACTTTATCCCCAACTTGAAAGTCCATCGGTTTACGCTTTAAATCCGCGTAACTCTTTTATCGATCGCGTGCGGCTTACATTCTCTGTTTAATTTGAACGATCTTCTTAGTTGTTTCTTGCACTATTTCTGGACCAGTGAGTTGAACTTCTCCAACCTCGGCCCAACAAATAGGTGAACGACACTTTTGACCGTAAAGTGCTTCAAATGGTGCAGCCTTGATGCTAGCGTGATAGCTATTGTTATATGAGAACTCGACTAATGGAAAATGGTTAACCCAACCCTTTCCAAAGTAGATCGCACAAGCATGTAGCATATCCTCGAGAGTTTGAATAGTCATGTCGCTTTGCCCATCGGTTTGTGGATGGTATGCAGTGCTCATATCCAAACTAGTACCTAAAGCATACTGAAGTGACCTCTAGAAATTTGATGCGAACCTAGGGTCACGATCACAAATAATCGAGACAGGTATTCCATGTCTCGTAACCACCTCCTTTTGGTACATTCTTGCAAGTTTATCCATCGGATCTGTCTCTCTCATCGGTACAAAGATTGCGGACTTAGTGGGTCGGTCAACAATCACCCAAATGGTGTCGTAGCCTTGTGACGACTTAGGAAGCTTTGTGACAAAATCCATAGTGATATTGTCCCACTTCTATTGAGGTATATTAGGTTGTACCAACAATCCTAATGGCCATTGATGTTCAGCCTTGACCTTAGCACAGATCAGATACTTGCTAACATAAGTGGCGATGTTTGCCTTCATATTGGGCCACCAATATAGCTTCTTCATGTCTTGGTACATCTTATCAGAACTCAGATGAATAGAGTATTTTGACTTGTGGGACTCGTGCATGATCACAGTCCTCAAATTGCCATAACATGGTAACCAACTCCTGCCATTGAAGCATAGAGTTCCATCCGCACGGGGTTCCAACTTTTCCGTTCTAAATTTCTCCGGATCTTTAGAATTTTCAACCAACATACCTCCAACATCTTCGTTCTTGATGTTCTCTGGTTTTCGTGCTTCAGTCTGAGCATCCAAAATTTGTTTGGGGAGATTCAAACCTATAGTCATGACTAAGGCTCGAACCCTTAATGGTGGCTCTCGTTCCTTCCTGCTCAAGGCGTCAGCGACAACATTTGCTTTCCCCGGGTGATAACGAATCTCGCAATCGTAATCACTAAGTAATTCTAACCAACGACGCTGCCTCATATTCAGCTCCTTTTGATTAAGAATGTGTTGTAGACTCTTGTGATCCGTGAACACCGTACACTTGGTTCCGTACAGATAGTGTCTCCAGAGTTTTAGAGAAAACACTACCGCTCCAAGTTCCAAATCATGAGTCGTATAGTTCTTCTCATGAATTTTCAGCTGGCGTGATGCATAAGCAATCACCTTCTCTCTTTGCATCAACACAGCGTTCAAACCCTTCTTTGAAGCATCGCAGTATACGATGAAATCTTTGCTTCCTTTTGGTAAATCCAGAATTGGCGCACTATACAACTTCTGCTTAATCAGTTGAAATGCTATTTCTTATTTGTCACCCGGTATATCTCTCTCTCTCTTATGTTGAAAACGTTGTTATCTGTTTGTCACCCCACTCAAACTTGACCTTCTTCTGAGTGAGCTTGGTCATTGGTTTGGCAATCTTCGAAAATCCTTCGATGAATCTTCGATAATACCCAGCAAGACCTAAAAATTGACGAATCTCCGTTGGTGACTTAGGAGATGCCCAATCTTTAATGGATTCGATCTTGGCAGGGTCTACGTGAATACCCTGGCTGTCAATTACGTGATCGAGGAACTGTACTTTAGGAATCCAAAATTGATACTTAGAAAATTTGGCATACAACTCCTCTTTCTTAAGCAACTCTAAGATTAACTTAAGGTGCTCTTCGTGCTCTTGTTTGTTCTTCGAATATATTAGAATATCGTCAATAAAGACAATTACGAATTTATCCAAATATGGTTTGCACACCCGATTCATAAGGTCCATGAATACGGCAGGTGCGTTCGTCAAACTAAATGGCATAACTTGAAATTCATAATGGCCGTAACGAGTCCTGAAAGTGGTTTTTGGAATGTCTTCTTCTCGAACCCTCAGTTGGTGATAACCTGACCTTAGGTCGATCTTTGAGTAGACACTCTACCCTTGAAGCTGATCAAATAGATCGTCAATTCTTGGAAGTGGATAATGGTTCTTCATCGTTAGTTTATTCAATTCCCGGTAATCAATGCACATCTGGAATGACCCGTCTTTCTTCTTTACGAACAAGACCGGAGCTCCCCGGGGTGAGGAACTGGGTCTTATAAAGCCTTTGTCAGATAGTTCTTTTAGTTGCTCTGATAACTCTTTCATTTTAGAAGGTGCTAATCGATAAGGCGCTCGAGCTACGGGTGCAGCACCAGGTATCAAATCGATTTGAAATTCTACTTGTCGAGTCGGAGGAAGACCCGGCAAGTCCTCGGGAAATACTTCAGGAAAATCTCAAACTATTGGTACATCCTCAAGTCGCTTCTTCTCTAACTTGTCTTCAACCTCCTTTGTAGTAACATGTGCCAAAAAGACTGGACATCCTTTTAGCATGTATTCTTGTGTTTTGGAGTACGAGATAATGTGTAGACGAGCCTCGTGTCCCCGGTTGCTTCCGTCACCGTGAACAATTAATGTTTCATTTCCTTATGGGATACGAACGATCTTCTCGGCACACACAATGATTGCTTGGTACTTTGCCAACCAATCCATATCAATTATAGCATCGAAACTACAATGTTCTACGGGCATTAAATTTATGTTGAATGGGTGGTTCAGGAGATTTAATGTGCAACCCCTAAGGATAGTGTTTAACCCAATTATTCTCCCGTCAACTAGTTCGACATCATAATAGTTGAATCTAATGTAATGGCATGATATCCATTTGGGAACCTAAATGCAGTAAGACACAAAGGCTCCTATCGGCACCAGTACAACAAAACAGAAGCATAGCGGTTTGTTTAAGAAGGAACGTACCCTTCCACGACTTTGAGTCTGGGTTAGTCCCCACACGTCCCACCACATACACTTTCGCTGGAGTAGTGTCCTTCCCATCTTGATTACCATGGTTGCCTTTGTTGTTCTTCAGCCTTAGACATTCCTTCTTAAAGTGTCCCTATAACCTCGCACATCAAACAAGTAGGTCTCTGGCCCGATCCGGTGCCCTTTTGGTTGTTGGTGTTGTTGACAAATTTTCCTGCATCACCTTACAGTCACGGGCGAAGTGGCCCAAATTTGTTTTCATTTACGCACTTTGGGAGCACAGATCGGACTGTCATGGTGGTAATTGCACCTGGGGCATAGGGGTTTAGATCCCCCATATTGTTTCTTATCACCCAATCCAGCGGTGTATACCCTACCGGTGTTTTGCCTCTTATTTTGTTGTTGTTGATTCTGATTGTTTCGGGAAGTGTTTTCAATCTTCCTCTTATTTTCCAGCTTGTCTTTCAGCAATTGTAACTGGCTCACTTGTCCATTAGTTTATGTGGCCATTTCAACAGCCTCTTGCATATTTTTGCTTGAAGCTACAATGTTTCCATGGATCATGTCGTTGCAATCACCGACATAACCTTTCAATTTTAGTCTGACGTCCTCAGGGATCTCCTAACACACAATCAGTAGTGGCTAGTTCCTTGGAAAGGATTGTTGTACTTGCCCAGATCATACCTATCACTTTCAAGTTCCATAATTCAGCCTCGAGCTTTTCATCATATTGTTTCTGACCAAATACTTGTCATTTCACTCTTTCTCAATTGACCTAAGTCATTGCATATGCAACATCATGAGTAACAGTCATAACATGGGAATTCCACCATGTTAGAACACCTGCTAAAAGAGTACAAGTAGAAAATTTGATCTGGTTTTCCATCGAGCAGTTGCTTATGCGAAAAACAGTCTCCATCCTTTTAAACCATTGGGTTAACTCAACCACTCCCTCAGTGCCCTTGAAATACAGAGGTTTGCACTTCATGAAATCCTGGTAAGTACACTCTCGAGCAACGCGTTCAGATCCCCTGACACCCATTCCCGAAGTATGGTTATCAACGCCATTTCTGTTTGCATCACGTGCTGCCAAAGCGGCACTGACACCTTGGTCAATCATAGCTTAGAGTTGGGCATTAGTGACCGTAGTGGTTGTGGTTGCTGTTGGGGCTGGTGTTGTTGTGACCGGTGTTGACCTTGTGGCTCGTTTTGGTGCCATTTTCTTCAATCACAAGAAAATACAATACCCGTTAGATTTCATAAAATCATAACCATGACATGACATATCCATGATAAATAAAGTGAGATCACATCACACAGTGAAATATACAACTGAATTGTAATCAACAATGATATAACCAAATCGACATTCATTCATAAACAAATTCGATTACAAACGTGACCTAATACAACCATTCCATATATAGATTGGAAAACATTCATGAATGGTTCAGATACAAAATGATCATAGGTTACAACTAAACATAACAACCCTAAGCCTTACTAGCCGGGATTAAACCCGTAATACTTAGTAGGCTATATACAAAATGACTAGCCATAACAAAGTCTAATCTAAGAACTGCTACCAGCCTCCTCTGGCAGCTCTGGCTGTGCAGGACCCCCAGCGGGTCCCTGCTGTCCCTGTAATGCAGTAACCTGTCCCTGTAATGCCATCACCTGTCCCTGTAAGGCTGTCACCTGCCCCTGCAGTGTGGTGACTTCGATTCCCATGATTGGAATCATCTTCTCTCTGTAGTGTCTACAAATCATCAATGTCTGAATAATCTGCTGCTGTCGAGCACGATCAGCTGCCCTCAACTCTCTCATCTCCTTCACAGTCCTTCCCGCTATCTGTCTCTAGCAAATCTGAAATCGCTCTCTGTCTACTACGATCTGCTGACTGTAACTCTCTGATCTCTGACATTTGTGCATGAACTGTGGTGCGTAGTGACATAACCTCTGCACGCGCAATGTATCACTCGCATCCATAGATCATCCCCAAGCCTCTCTAGACAAGCATAGCCTCAGTCTCCCATCAAATGACTTTTATGTGCATGTGCACAGTCTGTCTCTAAACAACTATTGACCCGACCGTCCAATATCTGTCTGTCTCTGACTTGCTCATCTTCTACATCGTATAGAACTCATCTGTGACTCGCCTAACCAAGACTCAAACTCTCTTAACGTGTGCACCCAACTCTTGTGTCATGTAACTAACTGGAGCTCCATTGTAGGGTCCTCATCAACAATCTCACCCAGCGAATCCATGATCCCTATATCCAACATATCTCTCTGGGTCACGACTGATCTCCCTGTCCATAGTGGCAACAAAGCCGTAATCTTCCCTAAGACCTCCAGCTGGTCTAGCAGCAGCAGCGGCGAAGCTCTCTCTTACCTCGTATCTGGAACCAAGAGCGATACCTAAACCTCTCTTTCGAGGTGGAAGTTACCTTGGGTAGTCCTCACATGACTGGCAGAGGGAAGTAACCAGGTGTAATGGAAGTATGAAGCTGATGTGGGGCAAGGTGGTGGTGCATCTGGTCTTGTGGGGGAGAGTATAAAAGGGTGGTGGTTAAGGGTATAGAATGGGAAGTAGCAAGCACCTCACTCTCATCCGAACAATGGCAAGCTCGATAGGCCCAATGAAACGAATAGTACAGGAGGTGGAGCTGATAACACAGTGAGGGTGGTGATAGTGTAAGAAGAGATTGGTATCAGGGTGTCAGTAGGAAAGGATCAGGGGTGGTTATAGACCCATGGAGAAAGTGTTGATGCTGGTGGGGAAGAAAATAGCGAAGCAGTGCTGGCAACCTCAGAATCAGACATGTGGTAAACGGTACTGGCTCTGTAATAGTAATCCCTAGCTATCATACGATATGGCAGGGTGAGGTGGTGTGGTGTGGTCGCCAAACTCATCGTCTCAAACGTCTCATGTCCTCCTCAGCAGAAGGGGCAGTAGTTTTGTAAAGCAACAAACTATAGGGTAAGGAATGAGCTGGGGCTCCCCTCCCGCCTCCACGTCACCTCAACATCCATCTCCATCACCTCATCCTCCTCCATCGGCCTTGAAGTCCTAATCATCGTCCACATCCTCCTCGATTCCATCCATCAACTCCGTCATCTCCTCTATCAGCAAGGTATAGTCGAAAGATCCTCCTCCAGGGTCCTCAATCGTCATCCTCCTCCGGATCACCCTCAGGATCATCTCCGGAACATAATCAGGTGATTGTGGCATTGGGTGAGGCATCCTCCAGCACCGTCTGAACCTCAAGCAACAATCTCATCGACAGCAGCTCTAGACGGTGGAACTAATCTGGCAAAAGAGGTGCCTGCACTGGCTCCTCAGGGCCCAGGCTACGTAATCTATAGAGAGGTGGGCCTGAAGAGCGGCCCTCCCACGTATGGGTCCTCTGGCATGTAGGTATCTCAAGGAACTCTGATTCATTGGGCTTCTTTGGTGATCAACCTATGTCTGAATAAGTCCACATAAGGACAGGACACCGCTGTTTAGTGATCCCCGATTCATCTGAATCGACATACGTATCTGAAAAACCAAAGATAAGCTTATATTAGTATTTAATATAATGACACTTATAGTAAAAATACATTTATACTCAAAACATGAATATCAATTATAATGCATCTAGTCCAACCAACTAATGCAACAAGTAGTGTAAGGCATGAATGTATGCACAAATGTAATGTCCCCGTGTAAAACCCCTTTGTTATAAAAACAACTTTTGAAATGTTATAGTCCCAGAAAAAAACATTTGACCCAGGTTCCACTATAAACCCTTGGCTCCTTGATACCAATCTGTAACACCCCCAAATTTGGGTCGCAGCGGAATAAGGATATCCGGGGCGTGTTACTTCTCAGATCAATAACACAAGATGTATATAGAAAATACCAAAAAAGTCATTTAAAAAACTGCTACATAGGTTTAAACAAAGTAATTTGTTATCATAAGCCGAAGCCTTCACTTTTCCACTTGTTCAAAGTACAAAGATTTTCTAAAGAACACCATACAGTTATACAAAATGTAATGCGACAAAATCTTTAATGCATGATATCCCCAAACAAAAACCACCAATGTATCCCTTGCACCTCGTGCTTACTAATCCCCTGAAAAAACATTGCTTTAAAACGTCAACAATAATGTTGGTGAATTCATAGGTTTTGATAAGATCATATATTGAGGACCACAAGATTTCCAGTGTATGATAAAGCAACAGATGCAGAAATCATATAAATTAATTACGTGCTCTGAATTACAAGACACTGAAGCTTACAAATGAATGAATACCAAATAAATGGTCTACATTGCCCTGGTGATGTTCTAACCCGCAACATCCTATATTCGACATGTTATATAACATTCGTGTTTTGTTCCAGTGATAGCCAATCACACCTAACGGATTATGTCAATCCAATAGATCTAATAATAACATTCCGCTCACGAATCCCTCAATTGACATTTTCATGATAATTGCCTCAGATATGGGTTATCGCTACTATTGTCAACACGTAATCATAACCAAGAATACTTAACGCACTTTGTGATCCAATTGTAAAGCAATTGCATTTTTCACCCCAAAAACTTATAAAGTAACAAAAACATGTAAAACGTGGGGCTATGACCTGCACTTTGAGGATCAAGAGGGGTTACTGTGTATACCAAGTGTCGCACAAATAGTGCGTCACGCAAATCGATCAAATGCCACCTATTTAAATTAAGGTCGTATAAGTACTAATCACAATGTTAACTACTACCATGCATAAATCTATATAGCTAATCACCATGCCAAAATGTTGAGTGAAAACATGTTTATAAACATTAAAACGTTTATAAACATACTTTTGGTAAATACGCCATAACTTTCGCGTTTTAAGTCCGTTTCTTGCGTTTCTTATGCCCATCTTTTTGTATTAAGACGAGTTATCGATATTTGATATTTTTCATATTTTGGTCCTCTTGATGACCAGTAACTTGTACTGTCACAGACCAGAACATGAGTTTACTTAAATCGTTTTTGTGTCGTAAAACCCGTAAACGTCCGTATTTTATACGGTTATAGCTCCGTTTTTAACGATTCTTTCAGAGCACAGCTCATGTTTATTGAAAGTTCTTATAAATTTTATGAGGTTTACAAAAATATAACTGTTCTGTCAGAGATAGTGTTTTTATACTGTTCATAGGGTTTATAAAATCATTTTTATATAAACTTTTAATTGTATCTAAAACCCGGCTAATTCATAACTAATTCGTATAAATTGAAAAATTGCGATTCTTATCATTTGGAATCCAAAAAATGTGTTTTAGTTATAAAAAAATCAACTTGCTGTTTGATGGAGTTTATATAAAAATTTATTTTATAAAATCCGTTTAATTAACGTATAACTCGTTTTTAACGTAACTTTTTCGTTATTAATCCGTTTGACAAGTTTCTTATCTTTTCGGAATCTTCTTGAGGTGTATTACCTTATAAAAATATAAAATAATTATGTTTTTATACACTTTTTAGACAGAATGTTTGAATGTCTTTCATAAGTCCAAAATCAAGCCTTGTTTCCTTATTTGCACTTTATAACTTTTACCACTAGTCTTATATTTCATATATGTTACATATAATAAAAGTCCATTTGTCCATCCAAGTCCTCATGTGTCCAAATTTTATAAGTCCATCAATATACTTATAAACCATAACTTTAATATTTAACCATTAATCATTAGTTTTATATATAACCATCTTACATAAAACCATGAGTATACAAGTCTTCCATTTGGTTATAACCTTATTTTAATGATCATATAACCTTACTATAAGTCCATAATCCATATTAACATGTCACTTGTATTTCTTTTACTTAAAACTTATTAAGGAAACATTAAAAACCCTAATTTGTACTTAATCATTTTTACACCAAAACAACATGGTACATTCTTTTCTCATCCTTTTTAACATGATATAAGTAATATTACAACATATATAAAAGTATACAAAATGGTCATTACAAGTAAAAACTCCATTTACATGTTAAAAATCCTAAATGGTGATTCAAACTACAATAGAACTAACATATGCATATAATGATAAATGAAAGATCATAAAGAGTTCTAGATGACCTTATAATGGAGAGGATGATGATACCATATAATCTAAAACTCCTCTAAACCCTTGTTTAGTTAAAAAAATCCAAAGCTTGCACCAAAGAAAACTCTAGTTTTCTTAAATAAGCCCTAGCTTCCTTTCACTTGATTAATACTTGAAAATGCTTAGCCAATGCTTGGAAATACCTTAGAATATCTTAGGATGGATGGTTATATAGGTGTGGTATGGGACTGAGTAGAAAAATTGCTATGGATTTGGTTGGGAGTTGGTTGCAAGCCGTGGGCTATAAGATGAGCACAAGGAAGAAGTTTTTGAGTTTTTACTAAGTGTTTATGCATGTATGTGTTATCTCTCTTGTGTTACTTGCATTATATGAGGGGTCTTGGTCAAAAAGTAAGCAATAGAAGTCCAAGAGCAAGATGAGGGTTTCAAGGGTTCTTGTTTTCGTGTCTTGAGTCAAAGTAACAAGGTATGGGTGTGTTTAATGAACTAGTGAAGTACCAAAGTCAAGTGGTAAGATTTTTCTTTATATAACTTTGTATAAATTGCAATAATTTCGGCATATATATGATCTATAAGATATATTTTCATAACTTTTATGTATTGGGTATAAATAATGATTTTTTTTATAAATTTATATGTTGAAGCGTAAACAGTGTTTGGCGGTTTGTTCCCGGGGGTATTCCTAAAAACGTATTTTATTACGAAACAAAATCACTGTACGCAACAATAAAAATAACAAGAACAAATAGTTAATAATTATCCTTAAAATAATTACTTAACCCTTGCTTGATTTAAACATTTAATTGTTTGATGCCCGTTTACATTGAACGCTAATTTTTAGCCTACGCGATATAGCTTAACGTTTATGATTTAAAACAAACGCGTACAATACAAAAGATACATAATAGATTTATCGACGTCGTCAATGACTTGAAAACACAGGGTGTTATATATATGCCACTTTATTCAAGGCACCGTAAGTGTTCGTGTTTGTATAAATGTTGTGCTTCGACATGCTATAACGTTCGTTTGCCCAGTGATAGCTAATCACCCGAACAGGGCTATCACACCAGAATAGATATATTTCATAACATTCGCGCTCACCCTCCAAAATTCACAGAAGCTCAATCCCCGCTTAAGCTAATCCTTAATCATTTGGGTAAAAGTAAAGTATTGTCTTTGTTTTCAAAAATAAGTGAAACAAGCAATGTGTTTCGTCCCAAAATAAGTAATTGAGTATGTAGACCAGTTTGTAAAATGAATTGTAAACGCACACGTAATAAATTCAAATCAATCACGTAAATGAAGTTGGTAACAAGCATGTTCTCACCCTAAAAGTATATGTAAAACAAGTAAAAACATGGGGCTATAAACTCACCTCGAGTAAATGAATATCAAGTATATCACAGAAAATGCGTCAAATAAACGCCAAATGCAACCTAATTAATTATATGTTGTATGAGTACAAGCACTTTGATTAACTAATACCATATACAATTCTATCTAGCTACATCACCATCTAATCACATTTGTGAAATTATATTTATAAAGTTAAAACGTTTATAAATATTTCATTAGTAAAAACGACGTAATTTTCCCGTTTTAAGCCCGTTTGGTATGTTTCTTACATTCACGCTTTCGTATTAAGATGAGTTATCAAAATATTATATTTTCATATTTTTAGTCCCCTGGTGAATAGTGGTTTTTACTGTTCATATACTTTTATAAAATTTGTCATCGTAAACTCGTATATGTCGTATTTTATTCGTTTTAACTCTATTTTAGTGATTCTTTCGAGTACGTCTTTGTTATTAAATGTTCTATCAAATTAATGATGTTTTCAAAATATATACATCTGATGTGAACAGTAACTTTTATAAAAGTATTTATTAACGTAAACTTGCTTAATTTATAACTCCTTCGTTATTGATCCAAAAATTTTGATTCTTAATGTTTTGGACTCCTAAAAATATGTACTATCTGATAAAAATAATCATTTTTATATATAAGAGTAAAACTTAAAGAGTTTTTATAAAATTTCTTCTATAAACGCGTTTATTATCGCGTAATTTGTAAATTACGTATCTCCTCCGTTATAAATCGGTTTTTCAAGTTTCTTACCTTTTTGGAATCCTCATGAGAAGTAGTAATTTACAAAAATATAAAATAATTACTTTATTTTTGAGTTTTGATCAAACCACTTTGGTCATTTTGCTAAAAGTATGTTTAAACCTTGATTTTTATTAACTTTTTATTTTTAATACAACATTTGTTTACAAGTCCATTACAACCTTCAATAATCACAAAGTCTTACATCCATATGGTCCAATAGTCCATGAATAAGCCAATATATTATCCAAGAATTACAAGAACATCAAGCTTACATACTCATTTGTTCATAAACATTTAAAAGTAACTTTTTATACCTTTTACTTATATATGCTTTATATAACTCAACCAACACTCATATAAATGTATAAACTGCTTTATAAAACATGAATCTATAACATCCATAATCATATGACAAAGTTTTACCAAAACATAAATAAGAATAGAATAATCATTTTATATCTCATTATGTTCCTTAGATGGGTGATTAAACTACACAAACATTTATACATGAAATCACAAAAATAAAAGAGATTAAGTGTTTTAGGTAACCTTACTATGAAGTAGGATGATAACAAAATGATCTAAAGACTCCTGTTAGCTACATAACCCAAGCTTTACAACACTTGAAAACCCTAAAACTAATGATACCCTAATCTTTGCTTTTCCTTTTGCTTTCAACAATTTGGTGAAACCCCAAACCAAACCTCTATTCACCTTGGGGATACTTAGATATGTAATTGAGATCACTTTTAAATGTTTTGGATAAATTTTATATGGATTTGGTAGTGTGTTTGTATGGAGCCATGGGTAAGAGAGATAAGGGAGAGAAAATGGTGAAGTTTTCTAGCTAAAAATAAAGTGTATGTGCTTATTTACTAGTTGCTTGTGTTTATATATTGCCAAGACTAGTCAAGAAGAACAATAGGTTTTCTAGTGAATGTCTTTGTCAAAGACTATTAGGCTTGTAAGAAAAAAGAGCCATTGGTTCCCAAATCATGGAGAACTTCCCTGAAAACAAGGAAGATGTTTTGCAGTTAATAATCTTTGGTTCTATCCTCACCATATCTGGCCATATAAGTATATAAGTGATGATATTTTGTAAATTTTGAGTATTGGGTATAATTGTGGGTATTTGTTAAAGCGTAGAAAAGTTTTGGTGGTTCCGGGAATGCCTAAACGTATTTTTATCGCGAAACGTAAACACTTTACGTAACCAATAAAAATAAAATGAACAAAGTTAATAATTATCCTCAAAATAATTACTTAACACTTGCTTGATGTAAATATTTAATTGTTTGATGCCCGTTTACATTGAACGATAATTTTTAGCTTACGCGATTTAACTTAACCATTACGATTTAAAAGCAAGCGCGTACAATACTAAAAATGCATAGTGAATTTATTGACGTTGTAAATGACCCTAAAACACGAGGTGTTATAGTCTTCCCCTGTTAAATGAGCCTTGTCCTCAATGCGGTCATGAACAGTGACTCCAACGGTCACTGAACAGTGACCAACGGTCACCCCTTCCCTTTAAATACCAAATTTTTATCATCAATTTCTCCACACAACACTAAATCTTTCACTTAAATTTTCTCTTATCCAATCCTCAAAAATGTTGCATATCATTACACTCTTGGCGATGGCGAGCGTGGTAGCACTCGGCATTTATCTTGCCTATGTCCCATACGAAAAAGAATTTCAGTATCTAGCCTTTATTCTAGCGATTCTCATGACCCTCATCGTCCTTGCTATTGGCATGGATCTATTTTGGAAGGAATAGATATTAATAAAACTTGTATTTCCTTTATGTTCTTATGTAATCTTATTTCTAAGATAATAAACGGATGTTGTGGCAATAAATCTGTTTGTTTTTTTTATTTATGTATTTCGATAATTTCGTTACCACGCTTGGTAACTCGTTTGCATTCCCCTTCTAAATTGCTTTATCTTAAGCGTTCAAGATTAGTAGCGTTGGTTTAATATTTATTGTTGCATCTAAGGCTCGGCTCCTAGTGGATTATTCGTTCCCTTTAGCTTGACGTGTCAGTTATAACTTTTTTTTGATGATGTCGACTGTATATAGTAAGGTGGTGTAAGAGTTTACTTAGTGATTATTATTGTTAGTTTGGTTCTTCATGATGATTACATTTTATGAATACGCACGCAAAACTTGATAGAAAATTGTCTCTTGACAAGAAGTTTTAAGGTGACTACTCTCAGCATGGACATGGTCCTTCCTAAATTATACATAGGTGATCAAGCTATGTATAATTGAGGACTAACGATGCATTGCTTATTTTTGTCAAAATAACGTTATGATTTCAGAATGGCTTGCATGAATGATTAGATAATTGGAGTAGATTGGCGGAAATTTCAAAATACATAGATTTGATAGATAATTTGAAATCATTTGTATAACACAACGGGAATTTAAGAGAAAATACAACGAGAATTCTTAAAGGAAATATAGTTTAAGCATTGATATCATCCTCCATGTTGTTAAGGTCTTGATTGATTTCTCCTCCTCCTAAGGCATGCACCATTCCACGTACTCTATTACCTCTAGTTTAGTTTCTATGGTTTTGGTTCTTTAACTTCAGGCAATCACTCCTGTAATGCCCTTGATTCCCACATTCATAGCAAGTGGGGTTTCTCTGATTGTTAGTAGCAGCAGGACTCCTACAGTCTTGGGTTAAATGACCAACTCTCTTGCAGTTTGCGCACCTTACAGTGCACTGGCCATTGTGATGAAACTTGCACTTGTTGCACAACGGTAGAGTTCCAGCATACTCCTTCCTTTCACAAGACCCAGCGGTATAAGCTATAGCCACACCTTGCTTATTGGGAGGTTGTTGCTGAGCTTGGTTGTTGTTATCATCTCGCTTCTTTTTGTTCTCTGTCTGACGTTCAGCAAAAGTACAGATTTTCTTGTCCATCAGTTCAGTTGCCATTTCAATTGCCTCTTGCATTGTCTTAGGCTTTGATGCAACCACACTTCCGGAAATCATGTCGGGCAAACCACCGAAATATCTCTCAATCTTATCTGATTCTTCAGGAAACATTCTAACACACAGCAATTCTAGTTCTTGAAAACGTTGATTGTACCCTATTACGTCGGTACCTTTTACTTTCAAGTTTTACAACTCAACCTCTAGTTTCTTAATCTCACCCCTCGGGCAGTACTTGCCAGTCATCTTCTTTTTCAGGTCTGCCCAAGTCATTGCATACACAACATCATGACCAACAATCCTAATGTGGGAGTTCCACCACGTTAGAGCACTTCCAAGAAGAGTACAAGTGGAGAACTTGATTTGGTTTTCCACAGAGCAGTTGCTTATACTGAACACAATTTCCATTTTCTCAAACCATTGAGTCAATTCAACAACTCCTTCCGTGCCTTTGAAATTTAGAGGTTGGCACTTCATGAAGTCTGGGTAAGTGCACTCACGAATGATTCGCTCAAATCTTCTAACACATGTTCCCGAATTATGGCTGTCATCGCCATTTATGCTTCTGTCAGCATCACGTGCTGCCAATGCATCGGCAACGCCTTTGTCAATCAGTACCTTAAACTGGGCATTGGTAACAGATGTGGTGGTGGTTGTTATGGCTGGTGATGCCCTTGTGATTCTTTTCTTTGGTGCCATTTCCTTCAAATCACCGAGTAATAAAATGAAATTAGTTTAGTTCTCTAAGCAGTGCTTCAAAGATGAAGTATTGTAGGATGATATGTTAAAGTCGTGACCATCATGTTACTTGTAATGTTTTGAGGAATGTTCTAGTATTTATATAAATAGCTCTTATATAAATAATTGTAAAATATACATAACATAATAAAAACAAGCATATCAATCATGAAAGCATCTAGTATAACCAACTAATGCAACTCAATAGTGTATGCATGTCCCGTTAAAAATCTTTTGAAAATGTGATCGTTGAAAGTGGTTATAGTCTAGGTAAGGTATGCAACCTAGTTCTCTATAACATTGGCTCTGATTACCAATATGTAACACCGCCAAAAGTGGGTCGCAGCGGAATGTGTTTCCGGGAGCGTTACTTCATAATATCATTGCTCAAGTCATGAGAGAACGACCTCTAACTGTGTTGTTTAAAAAGTAATCTTGAGTTATTTAGACTCCAATGCACATCACATAAGCCAAGCATCTAATTCACCTGAGAAAAACATGCTTAAAAAGTGTCAACATATAGTTTGTGAGTTCATAGGTTTGTTTAAGTATAAATGTTGAACCAAAGTTCGTAAAGTATGTATGACCGTTTCAACCCTTATATGTTCCCCCAAAATGTATGTATGAATGTTATAAATCAAAGAGTTGTAAAGTATGCATGACTATTTCAATCCCCAATTAGTCACAAAAACATATGCATGAATGTTATAAACCAAAGAGTTGTAAAGTATGCATGACCATTTAAATTCTCAAATAGTTACCAAAACGTTATGTATAGTTGGATCCACCATATATTTCCTAGTAATGTAGTTAGACACTTTATCAAGGCACGTAAATAGTCTATGTAGTAACAAAAACAATGATTACGATTACTCTAAGTTCATGAAACTGCTACGTAGACTCATATATATGCCACTTTATTCAAGGCACCGTAATTGTCCATGTTCGTGTAAATGTTGTGCTCCGACATGCTATAACATTCATTTGCCCGGTGATAGCTAATCACCCTATATGGACTGTCGACATTACGGAAACACCAGAATAGATCATTTTTATACATTCGCCGAAACGCCTTGCCCTCTAAGTATTTCACAAGTTTCAAATCCGCTTAGCTAATCCACATAATCATTTGGGAAAAAGTAAAGTATGTCACTTGTGATATTCTCAAAAAATAAAGTGAAACAAGCAATGTATTTCATCCCAAAAATAAGTAATTAAGTATGTAGACCAGTTTGTAAAACGAATTATAAATGCACATATAATGAATTCAAACCAATCATGTAAATGCAATTTGTAACAAGCATGTTCTCACCCCAATAATTGTAAAGTATATGCAAAACAAGTAAAACGTGGGGCTATAAACTCACCTCGGGTGAATGAATCGATAATGTAAATCACAAACAGAAAATGCGCCACTAAAACGCTTGAATGCAACATAATTAATTATAAGTCGTATGAGTACTAAGAACTTTGAATAACTAATACCGTATATAATTATATATAGCTACATCACCATCTAATTGTATTTATGAAATAATGATTAAATCGCATTTGATAAATAAATACCATGTATTTGAACTCGTATAATCGCATAACTAGTTCAATCGCCTTTGTAAAATAATATTTATAAAGTTTAAAACAAGTATATATTATTAAAGTGATTCCAAAATGTTTCGCAAAAACTTTTATTAAAAACGAACCAACACTATTCATGTCAGGAAATAGTGCACAAGTTATAAAATAGTGCGTAACTTTCTCGCTTTAAGCCTGTTTTGTACGTTCCTTACGCCCACCTTCTCGCATTAAGACGATGTATCAAAATATTACATTTTTATATTCTGTGTCCTCTGGTGAACAGTGATTTTTACTGTTCATAGACTTTTATAAATTTATTTTTATAAATTTCGTTATCGTAAACCTGTAAACATCGTAGTTTATTCGTTTTAACTCCGTTTTTAATGATTCTTTCGAGTACGTCCTCATAATTAAAAGTTTTATCAAATTAATGATGTTTTTAAAATAAATATATCTGTTGTGAACAGTAACTTTTACAAAACTATTTTTATAAAAGTATTTATTATCGTAAACTTGCGTAATTCATAACTCCTTCGTTATTGATTTAAAAATTATGATTCTTAATGTTTTGGAATCCTAAAAATATGTACTATCTGAGAAAAATAACCATTTGTATATATCAAGAGTGAATCTTAAAAAGTTTTTATAAAATTTCTTTTATAAACGTGTTTATTATCGCGTAACTTGTAAATGTTGTATCTTCTTCGTTATAGCTTCGTTTTTCGAGTTCTTTATATGCCTACGATCCTTGTAACATGTAGTATTTTATAAAAACATAAGATAAATATGTTATATTTTGAATTCTAACAGAAGGTTTGGGGATTTTTCTTAAAATATGTTTAAAACTTGATTTTTGTAACTTTTAGTTTAGTACACTTGTTACAAGTCCATTACAATCCTTAATATCACATGTCTTACACAATTAGGGTCCTTAGTCCATGATTTTTCCAAGAATCACGAGATCCATAAGTCTACATACCTATTTTTTCATTAACTTTCATAAGTATACTTTTTAGGTAACTAGTTTATATAATCTTTTTATACATAAACCACACTTATATAATGTATATACTGTTGTTCTCATATGTTCTTAAAAACAATATAGCACATGACAAAGTTTATCATACCATGATCATAAGCCAAAATTCTATTTTTACATGTAAATAAGTTTCCTAGATGGTGATTAACTACATAGCCATTATATACACATAAAATCACAAATGTAAAGATATTAAGATTTTTAGATAACCTTAATATGATGTATGATGATGAACAACAAGATCTAAACCCTTGTTTAGCAAACAAATCCTAGCTATCAACACCTTGAAAACCCTAATTTCAACAAAACCCTAATCTTGAACCTTCTTGCTTTAACACTTGTAAACCTT
>BQNB010122588.1:0-13187 GCA_026074375.1 Tanacetum coccineum
ATATTACAGTGCATCTAATTTAATAGATGGATATATACATTGATGAAAATTGCGGGTTGTTATAGTCTTCCTTCCTTAAAAGAAATCTCGTCCCGAGATTTAGTTAGATGCCAGAGTGATGTTTGATGTGGATACTTGGCACGAATTTTATCTTCGCGTTCCCATGTAAATTCTGGTCCTCTTTTAGAGTTCCATCGTACTTTGATTATAGGAATATGACTTTGTTTTAGAGTCTTGACTTCTCGATCCATAATCTCCACTGGTTCTTCCACAAAGTTAAGTTTATTATCAAGTTGAAGCTCTTTCATTGAAATGACAAGGGATTCGTTAGATAAGCATTTCTTTAGATTAGAAATGTGGAAAGTACTATAGACATTACTAAGCTCTTCAGGAAGCTCTAGTTTGTATGCCACTGGGCCAATCCATTCAAGGATTTTGAATGATCCAATGTACCGGGGGTTAAGCTTTCCTTGTTTTTTAAATCGGATGACACCTTTACGAGGTGATACTTTCAACATAACATGATCTCCAACTTGAAATTCTAAAGGCTTTTGTCTTATATTGGCATAACTTCTCTGTCGGTCTCTTGCAGCTTGCAAGCATTGTCGAATTTGCACTATCTTTTTAGTGGTTTCATGGATTATTTCTGGTCATGTAAGTTGAACATCTCAAACTTCGATCCAGTAAACAGGTGATCTGTATTTTCGACCATAAAGTGCCTCAAATGGTGCTGCCATGATATTGGCATGGTAACTGTTATTATATGAGAATTCTACCAATGGTGAGTGTCTTTCCCATCCTTTTCCAAAATCTATAACACAGGCTCGAAGAATGTCTTCGAGTGTTTGAATGGTCCTTTCACTTTGTCTATTGGTTTCGGGATGATATGTCGTACTCATGTCTAATTGAGTACCCAAAGCACTTTGTAATGATTTCCAAAATCTGGATGTGAAATGACTGTTATGATCTGAGATGATAGATATTGACACTCCATGTCGGGAGACTATTTCTTTAATGTATAACCTTGTAAGGGTTTCCATACTATCTGTCTCTCGGGTAGGGATGAAATGTGTAGATTTGGTAAGGCGATCGACAATGACCCAGATTGTGTCATGTCCGTTTGATGTTTTAGGCAGTTTTTGGATGAAATCCATTGTGATTCTCTCCCATTTCCACATAGGAATATCCGGTTGTACCAGTAAGCCGGATGGCTTCTGACATTCTGCCTTAACTCTAGAACATGTTAAGCATTTGCCAACATATTCAGCGATGATTTGCCTACATGATAGGCACCACCAATAGAGTTTCTAAGACCTGGTACATCTTGTTAGAACCCAAGTGAATGGAATAAATATATTTATAGGACTCATGCATGATCAAGTCCTAGATTACACAAAGAGTGTATCCAACTTAGTTTCTTAATACAACGAGTCCATCAGGACCGTATTTCAAATGCTTAATTCCATTCCTCATATATTTTCAGCCTTGATGTTTTCCTTCTTTAAGTGCTTCGTTTGAGCTTTAAGAATTTAATGAGTGTAAGTTTGGATGAATGGTTCATAACTAATGACTAACTTCGGATGTTTGAATTCAAGTCCTTACCGGTTTAAGGCCATCTGCTACAACAATTGCCTTTCAGGATGGTAGCCAAAATTTCACAATCGTAATAGCAATCAATTCTAACCAACGACGTTGAACTCACATGTTTACAACTCTTTCATGATCAAGGATATGCTGAATACTTTATATGAACAGTGAACAAGTACACTTGTACCATAAAAGGTAGTGTCTCTAAATTTTAAGAGCGAACACAACTGCTCCTAATTCGAGATCATGAGTGGTATAATTTTCTTCATGAGGTTTGAGTTGTCGGGATGCATATGCAATAACTTTCTCTCTTTGCATTAACACCGCTCCTAGACCTTGATGGGATACATCACAATAAACAACAAAATCATCATTTCCTTCTGGCAATGCTAAGATTGAAGCTTCACAAAGCTTCTATTTTAGTAATTGGAAAGCCGACTCTTGATCTTCGCCCCAGATTTACTTGTTTTTCTGGGTTAATTCAGTCAAAGACTTTGCAATATTCGAAAAACCTTCGATGAATCTCCGGTAGTAGCCGGAAAGTCCTAAGAATTAACGTATATATGTGGGTGTAGTAGGAGATGCCCAATTCTAAACCCTTCAATCTTGCGCGTCAACATTTAAGTCCTTGACTATCAATAAAGTGTCGCAAGAAATATGCACGTATGAATCCAGAAATCACACTTGGGAACATGGCATAAACTTCTGCTGTACTGAGTAATTCAGATTATTCTCAGATGAATTTGTGTGCTCTTCTTTGTTATGAAGTAGATGAAATAACAATCATGAACACTATCACAAATTTATCCAATTATGGTATAACACACATGATTCAAGAGATCCATGCATACAGAGCCGTTAGTTATAAACCAAATACATTCTCTTGAATTCATAAGTCCCGTATCTTGTTCTTAAAAGCAGTCTAGGAATATCTTCATTCCTTACTCTCAGTTGATGATAACCAGATCTTAAGTCGATTTTTGAGTAAACACTCGAACCTTGAAGTTGGTCGAATAAGTCATCGATCCTGGGTAATGGGTAACGATTCTTTACCGGTAAGTATAATTCTACTCTCGGTAATTGATACATCACTCTGAAAGGATCTGTCTTCTTTTTAACAAATAAGAAAGAGCACCCAAGGTGAAGTACTTGGTGTCGAATAAAACTTCGGATCTGACACCTCAGAATTTGTTAGATATATTTCCTGCATTTCTAAAGTAGCTAATCCTATAAGGTGCTTGGGCTACCGTGTCGCTCGAGGAAGTAAATCATTAGAAATTCTACATGAGAATGAGAGGAAGGCCATGTAGATCTTCAAGAAAAACTTTGGGAATTCTCTGACTGTTGGTATTCTTCAAGTCCTTTCCGACTTCTTTTTCCAATAATTGGGCAACAAAAACGTTGACTCCCCCTGTGATATATACCTTTTGGTTTTTATACAGGAAAAATAGATTTAGTCGGGTTTTTGAATTCGTCACCTCCGAATGATTAATGTTACATCACCTATGGAATTTGGAATGACTTCTCGTCACAGATGACCTAGCATGATACTTGATAACCAATCCATACAATGACCGACTTGCAAAACTGGCCGAGTCAAAATCGGCATAAGAATGTAAATTTGAAAGGTTGGTTTAACAAGGTCAGGATTGCACCCTGAATAACAGTGTTTGTGCTTACTAAGTTTCTGTCAGGCATTTCAATATCGTAAAAGGTATCTATTGTAATGGGTGGAATATTTAGCTTAGAGGCAAGAGATATGGATACGAAGCTTTTATTGGCTCTAGAATCAGATAATACTCTAGCTAGATGTTGGTTTAGAAGGAACATACCCGTGACTACGTTCGGGTTTTGATGAGTATTCCTATCCCTTAGCATGTAGGCTCTTCCCTGGGCATTATTGTTGGTGTTCTTTTGGCATTGATTTGCATAATGCCCTTTCTCTCTATAGGCATGGCAAGTAACTGTCACTGGTAGCAAATTACTTCCAGTGGGCCCTTTGTTTCTGCAGTTCTTAGTCAGATGGCCCACCTTGTTGCAAATATCACACTTAACAATGCAAGGTCCTGTGTGATGCAGAGTGCATTTCTTACACAAGGGACGGTTTCTAGTATATCACCCCCCACGCCACCCCGTTATTTTCAGTTAGGGTAGTGGCGCGTTAAGCCCTTGAAGGTTTCCTGTCTTCTTTTCTATTGTGGTTGGTGATTATTGTAGCGGTTGTTGGTGTTACGGTAGTTGTTGTTATTGTCGTTGCGGTAGTTGTTGTTGTTATTGAAAGTTCTTCTGTCATCAAACTTTCGTTTGTGATCACTTGATACTTGCACCGGAGTGTACTTTGTTACCTTATCCATTAGCCTCTAGGCTATGTTAATGGCTTCCTCTAGAGTTTGAGGTTTAGAGGCGGTAACATTCCCTTTAATACTTTGAGGCAATCCCCTGATGAAAACTTCCGTCATTTTCTTAGAATCTGGCACCATAGTGGGACACGTGGTTGACAATTCCTGGAATCTTCTCACATATGTCTTGAGATCATTCCCCTTCATAGTCAGATGGTAAAATTTGTATTCTATCTTCTGGACTTCAGTTCGGGGACAGTATTTCTTTATCAAAAGTTTCTTGAATTCAACCCAGGTAATCTTGTAAGCTTCTTCTATCCCAATAGATTGGGCAAAAGAATTCCACCAAGATAGAACTTCTCCAGTTAAAGTACCAGTAGCAAACTTCACCTTGCAGTATTTTGTACAGTTACTACAGGAAAACACTGATTCAGTTCTTTCAAACCAGCGGATGAGACCAATAGCGCTTCCGGTAACTTTAGAAGTTGATAGTTGCAGCTCATGAATCTTTGTAGCAACATTTCTTGGCCTACATGAGCTTCCTCTTGGTCTGGTTGTATTTATCAGTATTTTCCATGTTTAGCGCTTGTTCTTCCAAGCTCCGGTACCACTGTCAGCAACTATTTTCCGATGGCAGCCTGAGTCATGGCTGGTGCTTTAGATGTTGACATCCTTTTGGGAGGCATTCTATCAACATAAGATAACACGTAATAATAATGATATCACAAGTCTTAAAATGATTAAAGTTTAAAAATAAACATGGTCACAATAGTGATATCAAAATCATAGATAATTCATATCAAATAAGTATCTACTAATGGAGTTATATTTAGAAATCAGGTATTATTTCAAACGATGGAGACGGAGATGGTCTTATAAGAGAAGTTGTTTTTAGGATGGATATATCAGTATTATGAAACAACAAGGTATAACGGGATTGCCATTGTATTATATCATGAACAACTTGCCTTTGTACTATACATAGTCAAAAATTGACAAGTGTTATTATTTATACCACAACATCCCGTGCTTAGGTTAAAAGCTGGGTTTGGGAAGGTTTTGTTGGTGATAACAAGTATCTAAATCTAGTATTCGTTGTCCTTCTGCTGTTCTTGTGTTTATAGATTGCATCAAAAGACATTCCTTGTCCTGCTGTTGAAGGTCTTGGATTTCTTTGATGATTTGTTCCAGATTAACAATCTGAAGCGAGGCTAGAGCAATCTTGTTGTTATTTCCCATTTGCTACTTTGAAGTTTATTATTGAGCATGAGCCTTTGGAGATTTCAGCTTCCAGATTGTCGAAATCTTGTTGTATAATCACCCGACCTTTTTCGAGACCTTCTATTTTGTCTTCTATGTGCTCAATGCAGTCGAAAGAGAGTTCATCCAGGTGATTAAGGATTTCCTCAATTTGCTCCTCGTGACGTTCTAGACTTGTCTTACGAGAGCTTTCTCCCATCTCAAATTCTTGAGGTAGGGCAAAAGTAGAGGAGAATGATTGGTTATGCCTGGGTTTCCTTAGTGAAAAAATTCCTTCCCGGAAGAAAGAAATTCCTATGAGGATTAAAACATTGGAGATAGCATTGTAATGGAGGCACAATAGTGGTGAGTAATAAGGTGATTCTTTAGCATAGTATGCATGCATGACCTTCATATAGGGGTCATCATGAAAAAGTGAAAGAGTTGGTGAAACTATTGAAACTACACCAAATGAGTTATTTGAAGAGCTAGAATAAGTTTTTCCTAGTGAAGCTGGGACATAGTCCGGAAAGTTGGAGGAAAAAGCATCCTCAATATCGAAAGTAGGATGGTTAGGAGAAAACATAGTAGTTATGTATCTTTACATACTATTCGGGAGATGTAGTGGCACGGAGGACTTTGATGAGAAAAGTAGTTATAGTTAAGGTTTTAAACTTGTTCTCTATAACCGTGGCTCTTGATACCAATCTATAACACCCCTATTTTTGACATATAGCAGCGGAAGCTAATCTGGGGTATTATTTCATAGTACAACAGTCATAATCATAGAAAACGACTCAAAAGAGACATTTTTAAAAGATAATTTATCATTCATTATTTCATCAGAGTTTTTACAAATAAAGTACATGAAAACATAAAGTTTGAATGATAACAGTTTAGCCATCTTCAAGTCTGTGCCACTCCGTGCCATAAGATGTTCAGTTACCTGAGATAAACATGCTAAAAAGGTCAACACAATGATTGAGTGAAATTCATAGTTAAATAAAAGTGTCTGAATACAAGTTATCATAATAAGTGGGTTAACGATGTTTATACAATCTATAAGTGTAAACTAATTGCAATAGTACAATTATTAAATGTGAAAACCCCATTATTATTGCGTCTAAGCTCATTGCACTCAAACCTGAGTAGTGAAAATATCAATAATGATATATATAAAGATAATGGCCCCCGAGTAGTAATTGCCAAATACCTAGGAGACTTAAATATAGTGCATTTGGTTTACCTATCGGTTTAATAAAAAAAAAAAAAATAGAAAAAATAAACACAAACAGGATTCGTCAATCCAATAGGCCTATTCATAATATTTTACTTCACTCGCCAAGTGATTGAATGGTCCATGCTGGGAGGGGTTCTTTTGGCATAAAGGTGACTAGACAACAGATGCAATAAGCATATACAGGATAGCATACATTTTAGAAAACACTTGTATTCATGGTTTAAAGCATGAGTATCCCCCGCACGGGTATATGAAATAAAAGAATTTGGAAAGTAGGCTATGAACTCACCTTAACAGTAAAGGGAAAATCTGATAGATGTCAAAAGTATAAAACAAGTGAAAGTAACGGCTTCGTCACGCAACCAAGGTTGATATGACTAGTCTTAGGTTGGGAATTTAAACTTTGAGTTGAATTATGACAAAACATATTAAAGGTGAGACCTACAAGACAAAGTTGGAATAACATTAGTACTGATTGAAGATTAGTTCAAACATTTTTTAATGCTCATCTAAAAGATAAAGAACAACAATAATGCTGATTGAAGATTAAGTCCAAATTGTAATTAATGCTGATTTAAATTTTCCTAATTTATTTTGGATCTTATATCTTAGTCTTTAAACCCTAACCCCTCTAGTATATAAAGAGGGGAAGGCGTCTAGTTATTGTTATCGATTCATAGATAGTCTCTCGATTAGGAGAAAGGGGTCTAAACGCATAGAAAAAGCGTGTGTAGTAGTTATTAGTTAGTTTCTTTATTATGTTTTAATAAAGAAAACCTTATTAGTAACATGTATTGTTTTCTTTATATACCCGCTGCTGTTACAATCATTGTATCATACCTTAATGATTCCTAATAACGATCTATGGAGTCATTAATAGTTTCCACAATTGGAAACAGAGCCTCGGTGCTCTCGATCTAAGGTTTATAAGGTTATTCAGTGGAAATTTAGATTAAGATTCCTGCTGGTATTGATGGTTCCTGCTGGTAGGCTTATGGTATCCTACTGTCTGCTTAGATTTTCTTCTGCAAGCTCATCCGATAATGGGACAACAGACGCGCTTGGATCTTGACCATGATGATGTGTATAGTTGTTTTGAAGAGATCAGTTCCAAGAAAGATTCTTGATTGGTTGTTGCACGCTCTTTTATAGATTTGGTTAGAGTATGATACAATACAGTTCATGAGATGATTTTTCACACATGACTGGTTTCTCGTTGATGCAACAGAGCTCACTGTGATGGTGGCCGTAGCATGAAATAAATAAATTTACAAAATTTATTTGTCGGCATGTTACTATTTGTTGTCTACAAGAATTATGCATGATTCAAAGACGTTTAATAATGTCTTCTATGCACTGAAGGAAGATTTGATCTATGCTACTGAGTTCAAGATTCAAGAGATGGCAAATATACTTTTAAGGATAAGCTTATTGTTCATATATTTACCATCTACATGCACTCCTATTTGATTATGACAAAAAGGGGAAGAGTTCATGTGATTTCAGGGGAATACTTCATCCTATATTTAGCTTCAGGGAGCTTGGTGCATATTGGATTTTGTCATTATCAACTAGGGGGGAAGATTGTTGGTGAATTATACTTTGGAGTTGATTATGACAAAACATATTAAAGGTGGATGGTCCAACCAAGACAAGTTGGAATAACATTAATAACTGATTGAAATTAGACAAACAGAATTTAAAGCTCCAGGCAAAAGATAAAGATCAACATTAATGCTGATTGGAGTATTAGTCAAATAGTAATTTATGCAGATTATATAGTTTCCAAATTTTATTTTGATCCTTAATCTTGTCTGTGTAACCCTAACCCACTAGTATAAAAAGAGGGGAAGAGCGTCTAGTATTGGTATCGATTCATAATAGTCTCTTCCAATGAGAGGCTAAACCATAGCAAGCATGTGTAGTTAGTTAGAAGTAGTTCTTTATTAATGTTTCATAAAAATGGATTTGAATTAGTTTAAGAATTTCCAAAATATGTTCGAGTTTTCTGGGTAAGGATAGCTGAGGCTAGGTAAAAGATAGTCAAAAAGCAGAAAGAAACATTAAAATCCGTTAAGCAGGTGGCCGGTCCCCTTAATTATGGTGCCGACCCCCTTATCTTTAAGAGGACCGCCCATCTAGTGATTTTCAGACGACCAAAAATTTGATTTTTGTAAGAAAGGTTGTGTTTTGGTGGTCAATCTGCTGCAAGTCCCATGTGAACGTATATATGCATGAAACCAAATATATCATGTATGTTTGCAACAAACAAAATATATATATATAACAAGGATGCATAATTATAAGAGCATACTAATAATTCATAGTGATTAGAGGTCCTAAGAAAGCTGAACAAGTTCAAGTTCTTCCGACTAAGTCGGGTTGTCATCACATAAATAATTAAACATAAACATAAGTTCACATAAAGTCCTAAACAAATTATTCTACCGAGCTATTCACCACTTAACATCTTTATTTCTTTTTCTTCCCGAAGACTTCTCGTAATGCCTTGCCAAATGATTTGAATCCATCTCTAAGTTTCTTATGCATTTGTTATGTTTGATTAAGCAAGTCGGTTTAATGCTCGAAGAGAAGATCATCATCTTGTTTAGAAGAAGTGGGAATGTCGTATTTTTGGTAATTGAGAGGTTTAAGAGAGTTTAGGTAGGTGGTAGGAGATGGGGTACTAGCACGAGAAGCACCATCTTGGATCCCACTCTAGATAGATCTTTACTGCCTGTTAAGGATGGTGATTAACCTATGTAATCACAAGCTAATCACAAGAGAGACTCTTGCTTTGAAAAGCTAATGTCTACGCGGAATATAGACACAACTAATAAGAAGAACAGGACTAATAAAAACTAAAAGATCCTTCTATGGATTTCTATTAATCAATAAGTAGAATAGAATTGTGTTTTCTGAGTCTATTACAATTCCCTAAGCCGTGGGTTTTTATAGAGGTGAAACCCTAAACGGCATTTACTCAAAACGCGTGAGATTGATATGCATGAATATCTTCCTTATTTAGCTCATGCATATCCTCATCTCTAACTAACTAAAATCTTATCCTGGAATAACTATTTGACTCTACCAGGACTAAGTATTCTACCAGTAGGAACTAAACTTAGCCTACCAGTACTAACTATGATAATAACCTTACCAGCAGGAACTACATACCTACTAGTAGAAACTAAGTATTACAAATATTCCTAACAATCCTCCCCTAAACTGGAATTTAACTAAGTTAATTTCCAATTTCTAGATAGATCTTCAAACTTAAACCGTGAGGATTGAAATAAGAACTTTACAGCAACATCCAATCTGCTTGAGTCTTGACTTAAACACATGAAACCTCTGCACATATCTGTATTTCTTCATACAAACACCTTCAAGAGACTAATGATGATGAGCATTGAACATTGAGCAGATCTTGTGTCAAGCAGATTGGTCTTCATAGCCTTGGAACCGAACATCAAAAGTCTTGTTGAACTTGAACATCAAAAGGCAGCAACATTGAAGAAGCAGCAGGAAAACTTGAACCAGCAACAGACTTTGGAACCACCTCAGCTACATGAGTAGATTTGATAAGCCTTTACCAAGTAGCTACTCACTCTTGGGCTAGCTAATTCTTTGGTGGAATCATGACATCACCCTGGTGAATTAGTAACCAGTCCAACTCTTAGAACATGAATCAATGGTGAATTGGAATACCCAAATGATTTTTGGCAAATCATCATAGCCATAAACGGATTTTATATGTTTTTACCTGTAGCCGTTTGCTCAGGACTAGCCAACTCTTTGTTGTGATAACAAGGTGAGTTGATTACCCTACAATTTTTAGCAAATTGTCAGCTATCAACGGATTTGTTAAGTCTTTACCAAAAGCCGTTTGCGTTTGGACTAGCCAATCCTTTGGTTCCCAATAAGGGCATTATCTATGGTGGATTGATGACCATTTCAACTCTCAGCAAAAGAAGCATGGGTGAGTTAAAGACCCTATAGTTTTGAGCAAACTATTAAAGTTGTCAACGGATTTGAGAATCACACCAGAGTCGTACCCTCATGGTGAATCAACTCTTTCTTGTCTGTGAGACATGGTGAGTTGAACACCATTTGTTGTGTGGTGGTTAACCAACACCCAAACCTAAAAAAATGTCTCTTTTTGTTCAAAATGTGTTGCAATAAAACCAAGCAGCATGCCAAAAACTGTTTCCATATCCAAAACTTGGTGCGCACTAAAAAAATGTGTATGGCACACTATGCAAAAGCTAATAAGTATAGAGATTCTACATAAAAACTGTATATATCCAAAATATATTTTAAATAGCAAAAAGAATTATGAGATATAAAAAGCTTAACAGTACCATTCATGAACCTTAGGACGCTTGGAATCAAAAATTTATTTCTTGAGAAAGGCAATCAACGGAACCGCAGTGGTAAGTTCATTACCTACTGTTCCGTGACAAATCTCCAGCTGATGATCGAGCATCCTTTCGATAAGGTTAACAGAGAGAGGATACTTTTTATCCACAAACATATGTATAACCAGACCACTAACTGTCTCCAACACATGAACACCAGAGAAAGAATATAACTTCCAGGATTGAATACTCCATGTGTGTTGGTTCTTCCAAAAATCACTACCATCATTCACTTCAAGTGAATCTATCAGAATCTGAAGATCTCCCAAAAGAACAAGACCAACTCCCTCAACTTTCTTATCTTGATAAAACGTCATCACACGGCCATAAATCATCATCAAGTCTGCTCTAATGACCAAATGAAGGATTTCCCTAAGACTTGTGAAGTACTTGTGAGAGTTGTCGAGTCTGTAGATGGCATTGATCGATCCTAACCCCGTAGGCAATAACTCCCAGTCAACAACAGCATATAAATGAACAGGTGTATCACAATCAGAATTAGAATCCTCATCAGAAGCATACTTAATGCACAATTTGTGTTCAGCATCAGGATCCCCCTCTTCAATTAGAATGGTAGAGTGAGAAGTATGAACACCTTTTCTGCCTAAGCGCTTCTTCTTGGTACCAATCTTCTTGAGTGAGGAGGCAGTTGGGTGTGCCTTAGAAGCAATGTTAGAAGGAACTTCATCTTGAACTTCTGGAATAGTCTGAGAATGAGAAGGAGCATCAACTTTCTCTCGTGAAACATCTTGAGAAGGAGCTCCAACTTCTACTTCCTGTGAAACACCATGAAAAGGAGCTTCAACATCTACTTTAACGTCACCAGTCTTATGTTTCTTTGAAGAAGTAGTAGACATAGACTACCATCTCTTTTCAGACCCCTTGTGAATGTAACAGCTCTTTGAATCTTATCAAACTCTTCTTGACGCTGTTCAGGAGAGAGTTTTCGAACTTGAGCCATAGTCCAACCAGTAGAGTATACAGCAGGGCCTTGATTCTTCACATAAGTTCTCATATATTGCCGGAGCTGAGCTGGTGTCATAGGCCTATCACTTCCTTCTTTAGCCCGTTGCTCAGCAAGTTCTTTTCTTCGAGAGGTGACAATTAACATTACTAGTAGGAAGTGGTCTATCAGTAGGAAAAATGAAAACTATCAGTAGGAACTCTGGTTACACCAGAGGGAACACTTGAACTACCAGTATGAACATTCTGGCATCAAAATAAAACCACGTGGTCCATGTAGAACACTAGTAAGGACTAATCCACCCTCTTGAACCATTTGTCTACAAAAGATTAGGCCAATACACACACAACAGATACAATAAAATGTAAAAGAAAAGTAACTATCAGAATTAACTAAAACTACCAGTAGAAAAAGTTAAAACTACCAGGAGAAAAATACAACTACTAGGAGAAACATAGTGTAACAAGAAAAACTAATTTGGAAGAAGGAAAAAAAATTATTGAAAAACTAACTATTTAGAAACTTATACAACAACAGTCCTCCCCTTGGACTCAAATCCTCCCCTCAATCTTAGTATTTATGGATTGAGCATCCCAATGTTAACCACAAGATGATTAAACCTAGGTCCATCAAATGTATTGGTTAACAAATCAGCCACATTATCATTAGTATGTATTTTAAGGACTTGAATAAGTTTCTTTTTATTAGCATCTCTTATGAAATGGTGCCTAATTTCTATGTGCTTAGTCCGTTGGTGAAAAACTGGGGTTTTAACTATGCAGATGGTACTTTGGTTATCAATAAAGATTTTGGTATTCATAAAGTTATACCCATAATCTAATAACTGATTTTGTATCCAGAGTACCTGACCACAACAGTTAGCAGCAACAACATACTCAGCTTCAGTAGAAGAGGTAGCCACGATGGTTTGCTTCTTGCATTGCCATGAGATTAACCTCCTACCCAGAAACTGACATCCACCAGTTGTGGATTTCCTATCCTTGTTTGCCCTAGCATAATCACTGTCACTATAAGCTTCAAGCTCAAAAGGTGACTCTCTAGGGTACCATAACCCCAACTTAGATTGGCCTTTAAGATACTTGAAAATCTTCTTCACTGCTTCTAAATTGGAAGTAGTAGGAGTGACTTGATTCCTTGAACAAGCACTGACTGCAAACATTATATCAGGCCTTGAAGTTGTCAAGTACATTAGTGAACCTATCATGGATCTGTACAAGTGTACATTTACAAGATTATCAGGTTTATTCTTGGACTTAGGCTTTGGAGCTTCATAGGGAGTAGTGGTAGTCCTAACACTCTCCAAATCAAACTTCTTCAGGATCTCTTGCACATACTTGTCTTGGCCAATAAAGATTCCATCAGGTCTTTGCTGAACT
>BQNB010122589.1:0-16599 GCA_026074375.1 Tanacetum coccineum
AAGTTTAAACAGCTTGAAACTGATGAAGAGATGGCTAGGAAAATACAAGAAGAGTGGGAAGCTAAAGAGGAAAGAAACAGAATAGCTAAAGAAAAAGCTGCCAATGAAGCTCTTATAAGAAACTTTAATGATATAAAGGCAAGGATTGAGGCAGATAGACTTCTTGTTGAGAAGCTTCAAGAACAAGAAAGAGAGCAATTTACAATATAAGAAAGAGCAAAGTTCCTTCATGACATAATTGCTGCTTAAAGAAAATTCCTTGCTCAACAAAGATCAAAAGCTATCAGGAATAGACCACCAACAAAGAATCAACTAAGAAATCAAATGATGACTTACTTGAAGCATGTAGGAAACTTCAAGCATGCTGAATTGAAAATCAAGAAGTTTGAGGAAGTACGAGCTTTGTATGAGAAGATTAAGAGGTCAGATGAAGATTTTATCTCTATTGGATCTGCTAAAGATGAAAGATTGAACAAAAGGATGAATGAGAAAGGAGTTAATTCCTCTAAGGATGAAATGATCAAGGAGGAAAGTAAAGAAGAAGAAAGTACTAGAAAAAGAAAACTTGGTACTAGGAAGAAGATAAAGTCAAGGAAAAGAAGATATATTCAAAACACTTCTGAAGATGATAGTGACAAAGAGAATGATGAGCTAAGATTACTTTTAACAATAGCTCCGGATGAAGAAAACGAAGTAGATTATGAGATACTTGAAAGAAAATACCCTATCAAAGAATGGAAGACAGAATGTCTTGGAACTAAACCACAGACTGATCAAGCTGAACACATTGAAGAGATTAATCAAAATGTGGTGATAGAGATTAATCAATGGACAAAAGAGATATTTTAGCACTTTGATGAGAGTATTGTCCATATTTGATAGAGAAGATTTGAATGCTGTGTATTAACTGGTAATGGACAGATATCAAGATGAGATACCTGAAGGTTTTGAAAGAGTACTTTAGGGAGATTTGATGGTTATGTTCAATCCAGATGATGAAGGAACAGCAAAGTTCCTTCATGACACAATTGCTGCTCAAAGAAAATTCCTTGCTCAACAGAGATCAGAGGCTATCAGGAACAGACCACCAACCAAGAATCAATTGAGAAATCAAATGATGACCTATTTGAAGCATGTAGGAAACTTCAAGCATGCTGAATTGAAAATCAAGAAGTTTGAGGAAGTCCAAGCTTTGTATGAGAAGATTAAGAGGTCAGATGAAGATTTTATCTCTATTGGGTCTGTTGAAGATGAAAGATTGATCAAAAGGATGAATGAGAAAGGAGTTGATTCCTCTAAAAATGAAGTGATCAAAGAAGAAGTTCAGGAGGAGAGTATAGAAGATGAAAGTACCAGAAAAAGAAAACTTGGTACTAGGAAAAAGATGAAGTCAAGGAAAAGAAGATATATTCAAAACACTTCTGAAGATGATAGTGAGAAAGAGAATGATGAGCTGAGATTACATCTTACAATAGCTCCGGATGAAGAAAAAGAAGTGGATTATGAAATACTTGACAGAAAATATCCTATCAAAGAATGGAAGACAGAGTGTCTTGGAACTAAACCACAGACTAATCAAGCTGAAGACTTTGAAGAGATTAATCAAAATGTGGTGATTAGGAGTAATGGACAAAAGAGATACTTTAGTACTTTGATGAGAGTATTGTCCATATTTGATAGAGAAGATCTGAATGCTGTGTATAAACTGGTGATGGACAGATTTCAAGATGAGATGTCTGAAGGTTTTCACAGAGTACTTTAGGGAGATTTGATGGTTATGTTCAACCCAGATGATGAAAATGAGTTTTGGAGTTCTCAGCTAGATTGGATTATAGTGAGTTAGAAGTTGCATAGTTCTTCAGGAGTACATACTTTAGTGACTGAAACAGGATTAGTCATCCATATGCTGGTAGAAAAGAAGTATCCTTTGAGAAAGGAAGTACTGGTGCAAATGCTGAAATTAAAGTTAGAGTCTGAAGAAGACAGTACTATGGCATTAGAGTTGATCAGGTTTATCAAGAAGATACTTGCAGAGTTAGAACCTGAAGAATAAGATTGATGGGATTGAGAAGGGTTTGAGTGTTGGCTAACCACCACACAACAAATGGTCATCAGTTCACCATGCTTAACAGGCATAAGAACTGGCTAGTCCATAAGCAAACGGCTTGTGGTAAAGACTTCTCAAATCCGTTTATGGTTGACAATTTACCAAAAATTGTAAGGTTCTCAACTCACCTTGCTTCTGTGGTGAAGAGTTGGCTAGTCCATGATCAAACAGTTCATGGTAAAGACTAATCAAATCTGTTGATAGCTGATAGTTTGCTAAAAACTATATGGTTTATCAATGCACCATGTTATGGCAATGAAGCATTGGCTAGTCCAAAGGCAAACGGTATTTGGTAAAGACAAATCAATTCCGTTGATGGTTGACAGTTTACCAAAAACTGTATGGTAATTAACTCACCATGTTTTTAAAATGAAGAGTTAACTATCCCAGAGCAAACGGCTACTGGTAAAGGAACATCAAATCCGTTAATGGCTGGTAGTTTGCCAAAAACTATAAAGCCAACTTAGTTGGATTGTTGCTGAAAAGATGTTGCTGTGTAGCTGAGAAGACAAAGTTGCTGCTGAAGAAGGATAGAGTTTAAAAGATCAAGAAATGCTATGAGTGTTTGGATACATCCTCTATGCATTAAAGAAGTTGAAGAAACATGAAGTTAAAAGAGTTCAACATTCATGTTTAAGGGAGGATTGTTAGGATTTATGTTTTCCTAAGTTAGTACCGACAGTACAAATAGTTAGTACTGATAGTTATAGTTAGTACCGACAGTACAAAATGTAAGTACTGATCAGTTAGTTAGTACCGTTAGTAGAAAATAGTTAGTACCGTTTATGAGATATGTATGAGATATTCTAGGAAAAGATATGTGTTATCTGTTAGCGATTTGTAAGCCTGTTAGGGTTTATCCTTAGTCTATAAAAGGATCCCTCTTGGCATAGTTAGAGACACGAACTCAAGAAATCTCATAGCAATATCATATCTCAAATAGTTAGTAATCTGTAATTGTTCAAAGCAGATTAATAGAAGTTGTTATTTAGTTCTACATTGTTTTTCTTAGTACTTGTGTTAAGATTCCGCATTAACACATAGTATTCATAATCAGTGTTTCTACATAGTCAACTGTATTTATACATCTTGGCTATCATCCTTAATAGGCTGCAGAGATCTATTCCTAAGGGACTCATAAGTGGTATCAGAGCCTGTGAGAAACTCTGAATAAGAAGAACAATCTAATCCAGTTATAAACCTTCATCCCTCAAAACTAAACATGTCTGCATCACAAGATGAAATTCCACCACCACCACCACCTCCACCATCATCACAAACATCAACCCAACAAAATTCTCATACAGTATCAACCATCAAGCTGCCTATTCTCAAAAAGGGAAAATATGATATATGGGCTATGAAAATGGAGCACTATTTGGCCCATACAGACTATCCAATCTGGGAGGTTATACAAAATGGGAATGGTCCTGTATCAATCACTACAGATACATCAGGACAAATTAAGGTTTTGCCTCCTAGAACTGCAGAAGAGATTATAGCCAGAGAAAGAGAAAGAAAAGCAAGGACCACCTTACTTATGGCCCTACCAGAAGATCATCTTGCTAAGTTCCATAAGATGACTGATGCAAAAGAAATGTGGGATGCCATCAAATCTAGATTTGGTGGAAATGATGAATCCAAGAAGATGCAAAAGTATATCTTGAAGCAACAGTTTGAAGGATTCTCTGTATCCAACACAGAACGGCTTCACAAAGGCTATGACAGGTTCCAAAGTCTTCTGAGTCAGTTAGAGATTCATGGAGCAGGTGTATCTACTGATGATGCAAATCAAAAATTCCTAAGATCTCTACCTTCTGCCTGGTCATAAGTTTCCTTAATTGTGAGAACCAAACCAGGAGTGGACAGTGTTAGTTTTGATGATTTGTACAATAATCTAAGAGTTTTTTAGAGTGATATAAAAGGCTCTACTACAAGTCATTTTGTGAGATTCTTTTGTAAACTTTATGTGGATATAGTGTTTCTCATAATTTTGAATGCATAGAATTTCATAGTTTAGAACATCAAAATAAAGCAACACACATTGTTTTAAGAGTACCGAAATAGTCTATTTGTCTGATTCAAAAACGTAACATAGATGACCTATGATGAGACCTTCATTCTTGTTAAATTTTAATAGTCGTTCAACATATGTGTGAAATTTTAATATGATTAATTTACTTTAAGAAACATTCCTTCTAATTAGTTTCATACTCCGTATAATGCAATGAGAAAAAACAAAAAAAAGAATCCCGCCTAAATCCGGACTTCAAAAAACTGAAAGCTAAAATATGTAAATACACACAACAAGAGTAATAGACTCAACTACACCCTACACAAACCAAAACATAATAATATCTCCTCTTCAAAGCCTTATATTATTCCCACCTTCCACTCCTTCTTCCCTTATCACATATCCCTCTTCCCACTCACTGAGTCCACTCACCGAGTCACACCATGAAAGGAGCCAAAGCCAATTCCGAGTCCAAAAAACCAGACAGGTGATCATTTTTTCTTGTTGATATGCCTTTACTAGGCTAGTAGTAGTTCTTACAATTATTTTTATTGATATGTGATCAGGCTAGCAGTAAAGAAGAGAGAAGCACCAGCTGCGAAAAAAGCGCCTGCTAAGAAAGCTAAGGAAGCCAAAGATCCTAACAAACCAAAAAGGCCAGCTAGTGCTTTTTTTGTTTTCATGTATGTTGTTGTTTTTTTTAAACCTATGTTTTATGTTTTTTATTAAATTTGTTTGTGTTGTTGTTTAATCATGGTTGATATGTGATTTGGTTTCAGGGAGGATTTCAGGAAACAATATAAGGAAAAACATCCTAACAACAAATCTGTTTCTGTTGTAAGTATATATCCTTAACCTTAACCCGTTGACTTTTTTTTTTCTAGGTTTTGATTTATTTTTCATATGATTGTTAATGAACTAGGTTGGTAAAGCTGGTGGTGATAAATGGAAATCACTGTCTACTGCTGTAAGTATAATATATACTTTTTGTTATATTAAATAAATAAATCGGTGTTAGTTTTGGTGAAGTTTGATTTTTTTTTTTTTGTGTTGTGTTGTTAGGAAAAGGCTCCATTTGTAGCTAAGGCAGAGAAGAGGAAGGCTGAGTATGATAAAACTCTCCAGGCTTATAACAAGAAATTGGTAATAATTTATATATCATGAATTTGTTATTTGATAATGAAAACATTATCTAAAATCGTTAAACATTAAACTTTTTGATGTTGGATTGTAGACCGAGAAGAAGGACGAGAAGGCCGATGTTGAAGAAGATGAAGAGGAAGAATCTGATAAGAAGTCGGAAGTTCATGATGATGAAGCCGAAGACGATGACGATGATAGTGGAGATGTAATTGATTTGTGCTTATCGCGTTTTGATACAACAGATAAAAGATTTGTGATTAATTGATTATATGTTCGATGTTTTGCAGGATGATGAAGATGATGATGATGAGTGAACATTTGGTTTGTAGGAACATGGAAACAAATATGTAAAACAAGAATTTGTGGCAAATATGTTAAAACAGTTGCCTTTTGTTTTTGTTTTTGTTTTGTTGTAAAACCTTCTTTTAAAGGAAGGCTAATTTAAGATTAGAAATCTGAAATAGTAGTTTCAGCCTGAGAAGGTTGAAACTCCTCAAATCCTATCTGTACTTCTTAATTCTACCTTAATCTTAATTATTAGCATAGATAAAATCTATTCCTGCTGTCCTCTTGTTACAAGTCTTATAAGTTTATTTGTATAATGATTTTTGTCCATTATTGCAACTCAGTTCTAATATGGCTTGCATATTTAAGTGTCCTTGATAATGACTTCTTGCAACTATACCAAGTCAAAAAACTTAAGATGACATAGGCGATGTTAACATCAACCTCTAAAGGTGATGTAAAAGCTAAAGTAAAAAACAGGTTTACATGTATAACCTTCAATGTTGTACGTTGCGTTTTGTTCACTCACTTTCTATTGCCAAAGCTTTACAGATGTTCACTGATATCATAAATTTAAAACTAGGTTCAATATTTGAAAAATACCAAATCAAGTGAAGATTGTTTGGATACAAGTCATCTTTCATTAACTCATGCACTACTAAATCAAGTGAAGATTGTTTCGATACAAGTCATCTTTCATCAACTCATGCACTTCTAGCAAGTAGCAACATTAGGCGAATCTAGAATATAGATCATGATCTACCTTTATATGTATCAAGGTTGTGCTTTTCGCCGTACGCAATATGATGAACATTCCCACTATGAAGGGAATATGTAACTAACTTTTTTATATGTTATTCGAACTTAATAATATCCATAGATTTTTCTAACGCTAAATAGCATATGATACTTTGTGTACAAAAGTTATAAAACATGCTAAACCATTATTCAATTTTATTCGACAATCAACCAATTATATGTAACAAAGTTATATCAGGACTGTGTAAAGTGTGATAGGAAGCAAACTCTATATAAAATAAAGTTAAGGCAAATTATATTCATTTTGGTTTTGGTTTTAAATGTGTGATAGTGAAGTAAGTGACTCTCTACTTGGGGAAAATTAGTTGCTGAGACATCCAATTCTCAAGTTTTTGTTTGGATCCCCATTTGTGATTGGAAAGATTCATATGTGGCCCCACATATATATGATGCAGAATAATAAAAACATATTTCATTATTTTGTAACAATAACATGTGCAGGAGAATAGAAATGCATGAAACAAGCAATATATCAGTACACATTTTTTACAAATATTAAAATTTCTTAAAATCTGTGTCTATCATATTAAATCCAAATATATACTAATGCTATATCCAAGAGTAAATCAGTTCCCATCCCTAGATAATGTATAGAGCATCTAAAGCGAAAAATTTCGCAGTACCCCCGGTTGGATTTGTGTTTGTCTCAAAATATCCCTAACAAACACATTTATTCAAAATACCCATTTAAATCGCGTCTCCCCCACCACTCGATTTTTACTTTTCGGAACACTGAGCGACCTCATACCAATTTTGAGAAAATAAAAAATAAAAAATAAATTATTATCGCTTTTGGAAACACTCAATTACATTTCAAAAAAAAAAATATTTTTATTTATTGAAAAAGGAAATTGAGGAATGCGCGTTTTAAAGCCCTCGATTTACATTTCAATTTTTATTTTTTTTTTACAAAATGGCGAGAATAACAAAAAAAAAAAACCTAATTTTCATTTTGTATATCGCGGAGCCCTTAAAGTGTGTGATTTACAATTTTTTTTTTGTCTTTTTACTTGTAGATCCCGTGGTTATCCCCACCCGATTTACTTTTTTATTTTTCTCATTTAGGATTTGCAAGGGAATAGTAGACACACAAAGTATACATAGACATGTTTGAATAGGATTATAAAGTGAATAGTATGTCTCTCAAATTACTTCAAACGAAAAAGAAGTTGACAGTTGGAGTAATTTTAGTTGCTAACGAATCAGAAGTTGGCGTTATGCATTGAAGGTTGCATTGAAGGTTTAATTGTTTGAGGTTTCCTCATTGTTTGAGTTTTTTCCAGAGTGGGTAATTGTTGGTGATTTATTCGTACGGTTTACGTTTGTTTATTACAAGATGGATTTGAGCGGTTACGAGGTATAATATTTTTATTTTGTATCATTTGAATATATGATTTTTATTTTGTTTTCATGTCGTCTAAATAAGGTTGGCAATGTACTCTACTAGAGATCTGGTGATTCTAAGTTGTGATTTTTTTAAAAATGAGTATACCGTTAACAAGTTTTATACATTCAATTACAACTTTTATAATTGCAAAAAATATAGGTTTAATTTTTTTTTTCATATTTTTTTTAAACAAAATGAACAACTGACAACTTAGCACCATCCTATCTTAATTCAAATAAAAACTAATTAAAGATAAATTTTGATCATTAAAGTAGTGCTACATCAAAGACTACACAGATAACCAAATAAATAATTATAAATTAAAACATTTGTAGTTATCCAAATACGTACCAAAAATGCCCAATATCTTAATTTGAATAAAACAAAAACATTGGTATGACCCCCTAAAAAACCCACTAAATTTATACTCACCAGATCTTCAAAAAAAAAAAAAAAAAAGAGTAAATCCGAGGTGGTGCGTCACCGCGATCTACCATTTTGCAAAAAAAAAAAAAAAAAAAAATTTGAAATAAAATCGAGGGCTATAAAACGCGATCCACAATTTTTTTTCAATAAATTTTTTTTTTTTTTGAAATGTAAATCGAGTGTTTCAAAACGCGATCCACATATTTTTTTTTTTTTTAATTTCTCAAAATTGCGTATGAGGTCGACACGTGTCCAAAAGTAAATCGAGTGGGGGGAGACGCGATTTAAATGGGTATTTTGAATAAATGTGTTTGTCAGGGATATTTTGAGACAACACAAATTTCAACCGGGTACTGCGAAATTTTTCGCGCACCTAAATCACCCACATACGATACAAGTGGATGAAAGTAGAGATTATATATACCAATAAAATATCCAACTTGTTGACAAAGTTTAATACTAAGAAAACAATAATGATATTATAAACTCTTGCTCTATGGCATCTACAGTCAATTTGGTTGCACAATGAAAAAGCCGTACCAAAAAGAAGGCCAACAGTTCGAAGTTGGTTGTTTTAGGTTGGGAAATTTTGACAATCGAAAGTATGAAGTTCCTTTCAAGGTTTTGGACAAAAGAAAAAAACAACCTTTCACTACGACTTGCGTTCAAACTCATTATTCTTGCATTAAAATCCTTTACTAATTTGATTTTGTCGATATTTTTTAGTACTTATGCGTAAGAACTGGACTCAATCAGTAATATTTGCTCTCTATAATGGATGAAAATAATGCATATCATATGAAATAAATAAATAGTCCTATAAAGATATTATGAACAATGGATGAAATCATCTCAATTTTGCAAAATAAGAAAATATATCCAAGATATAGTTTAAATCCCTAGTAATAGCTTAGCTTGGTAGAATAAAACAACCATATCTACCCAATCCGGCTTTGCCTGTGTGATTAGATCTGATCACTTGTGTCACCTTTAAAAATCAAGCTTAGACTATGCAACAGTCAAGAAATCACCTGAGCTTTCACTAGAGTTTCCGATCTCTTTGTACCTTCTCAGGATTGAAAATACTAACATCATCGTTTCCATATAATCTATTTCCAGACTTTATTGCAAAAATATTTGCCAACCCTGTTGGATAATATCAACCAAGGAATAACACCAACCTGCAATTGAAGTTGCGGTAGAAATGAGATACAATTAACCAACATTAGTGTTAAAGGTGTTTGGAGATGCTTTTTTTAAGTGCTTATCTGCTTAAAAATAAGCAGGTAATAACCTACTTATCTTTTAAGTGTTTAATCTAGAGAAAAGTACGAAAAAACAAGCTGTCTTATAGAAACGCAAACTGCTCATCCCAAAAAATAGGCAGATAAGCAATCCCAAACACCCTACACATTGTCCTAAACTGTGGACAACACCAACTTAATAAATTAGACTTGTAACTAGGGGTGTCAAAAATCCCGAACCCGAAACCAGTTAAGCCTATTCGGGTCGGATTACTCAGTTCAAAAATCTTATTCGGGTCAATCCGAATATCCCGAATGTTAAATAGGGTCGGGTGTCAGGTATGTTTGCCTTGCTCGGGTTCGCGTCGACCCGATTGACCCGAATAAGAGATTTTAAAACTTTTTTTAAAATCTATTTATCAATGTAAAATTATAGATCTAGCCAATTTTTTAATCATTTTACTCGTATTCGGGTTGACCTGAACCCGAATGGACCCGACCCGAATAGACCTGAACCCGACTAGCCCAAGAACTTAATAGAGGTTGGGTACGGGTATGTTTTTTAGCCTCAACTCGAATTGACCCAACCTGAACTGAACCTGACCCGACTACTACCCGCACTTGTAACCAGGTCTCATATGTGCTATTTATGTGTAAGGGGACGTATCAGTTGGTCAAAATGCCTAAGTTCATTTTATCTACTGTGGACTGGTTAACTTGGCATACCTGAGAGTGAAAAGAATACGAGAAAGAAAATCGGGCGGAAGATCTAACAAACCCGTTGGGAGGAGTCAAAATATTTGACATGATACATGGTTAACTAGAATTCAGCTATTAGTCAAATGTCTTGAAAAATAAATTGAAATAATTGATAATGACAAACTAGCCGACTAGGAACATCTGATGAACTAAAATTTGGGATATCATCGAAAGGAAACTCGTCATGACCAATTTAACATCCTACATTCCCACTCTCTCATGAAATAGGCCAAAAAGTAGGAATACAACTAAAAAGCTGCCCTCGTACAAACTATGTTTATATAAAAGAAGCATAGCACAAAGATGTATCAAAGTTAATGCTAACATACCATTACATTGTCGCTGAAAGAACCTCCAGTTTTCCAGGATAAGAACCTCCCTGCATTAATATGTGATAAGGTAAATCAAGAAAGCCGAAATGCTTACAAATTTATTCATTCACATATGACATTAACAGTACATGTGACAGCATGAGTAAATCAATATATGTGCACAGGATTATAAATATCAAAATGACTACACAAGTTAATGTCATATGTGAATGAATACACGAGATTGTAGTATTGTACATATACAAACAACTCATTGTTCCTCTTTATGACCTTAAGTAAGGATATCCGAAAAAGTTCATTTTTAAAACGATCTGCCGTTCAATAACAACTTGGTCCTAAAACAATTTCCGTAAACCTGTTTCACACACACTTTGATCCCAAAACAATGCAACAATTTAACTCTGGGCAAAACCACAAAATGCAACGTTCCAATTTTTGGCAGGTTTTCCATCCCAGATTACTTGTTGGTTCTTTGCTTAAACATATGTTGATATTTGTATTCTTAACGTCGGTACACAAGCTTTCTTTATTTTCTATTCATCCCAGGGTCATTTTAATATTATATAAAGAGTCCAACAGTTTTATCAGAATACATTGATTTTTTGGAGAACCAAGGGGGTATTTAAAACTTTCATAGAATTATCCTGTAAGCTTGTTTATGATCAAGTAAACGTTGGTCAAAGATTTTATCTTCAAATTCATTCTAGATTGTTTTGTGGACTCCCTTTGTTGGCATAGAGGTGGTACAACTCATTGTGGCAATGGTTATAAAGAGAATTACCAAAAGGTTGCACAAGCTCTTTGGAGATTGCAGCTACAGGAACCCGCCAAAACCAAACAATCAGTGCAAGATACAAAACAACCTGACCAAATAAGAAATTAAAATTTCAAGCAAACTCAATCTGATTATCTTTGTATAAACAATTTTGAAGTATATTCAAGTTCACCTTTGAAATCATCAGAAGTTTCCCGTACAAGATCAATGACTTTTTAATATCCTTGCTGGCCGATTCTTGACCTGCATGTCATGTAAAGATTTTATTACTAGTTTGCTACAACCTACTAAAAGGAACACAGCACAGAAAAATAAAAGAAAGAAACTGTGTAAACGCTAATTACGAGCAAAGTCTAAACTATCTGAGCATATAATTTTACACGACAAGAACCCCAGATAGTTCAGGCACTTAAGAGTAAAACCGGCCTCCTAACACATACTCAAATATAAGCAACAGATTTAATTCCAAGATAAGGGTAACATAAATGATGATGTACTCGTCAAGTGGCAAATAAAGTGACTAAGGGGGTGTTTGTGTAAGCTAACTTTTTGGGGTTAAGCTAATTTATAACAAGCAGCTTATGGCTTACAATGAATAAGCTCCTAAGCTCTTAGTGAGGGTTTGTATTACCTAATGATTATAGGCTAATAAGCTAAGGTGTTTTGAATGGCTTATGCTTATCCAAACTCTAAAATGGGCTTATTTTTTCCCTCTAAATAAGCTCAAACAAACACCCCTCAAATGGATGACGAACGTAGTGGATATTTTTAACGGGCATAATCAAAAGGCGATTTTTAACCTTCTACTAAGAATTAGATATCCACAACTCCCTAGTATTAGTGTTACTCAAAAAAAGCCCTATGGGCCACTCTTTTATACAAGACATGAAAGGAAATCTTGTCATGGAACAAAAGATCTACTGATAAACGAGAATTGTGGGGGAATAAAAAAGGCAAGAAAGAAAAATCTTGATACAACAGAGTGACAGACAGATAACACAAAAAAGTGTTCACATCATACTTTTTGCAAGTTCTCTCTCCTTAGCTGCTGCCATCCTCCTAAGCTTTGCAGATTGTGCAAATGTTGAAGGCCTGCAAAATGATGAATATCCTTATCCATGTTAGATTATTAAAGATATATGATCAAAGTGGAGAGCAATAAACTAAATTCACTTCCGGTAGAATTATCTATTATTCTAATAAATTGGTTTAGTCAAGAACGTCCATGATCTAAACACCAAATAGTAACTCACAAGGATTATAACTGTAACATTATAAGTAGCTATGTGTAATAACTGGGACAACCAGAATTAGAGTTGCCAATTTCTCCCAGTGGCCTTGGGAAATATGGGCATCAGATAAAAGAACAGCAGGAATAGAGCTCAAGTTATCCAATACGATAAGTTTTCTATACGACTATTTACATGTAAGACATCAGAATGAGTTGAGAGAAATCGCTACTCACTCGGATAAAGCGGCTGCCTCCTTCAATAGTTGTTTAATTTCAGCACGTAACTGGGCATCGTTCCCACTCATGGCGGCTCTCTGACATGATACAAGACTATTAATTTTCAACACCACCACAATCTGGAGATAGAAATATATAATCGGGGCAAACATGATCACATTAGACAGCCATTGTATATGTAAAAGGTTTTAAAGTTTCTCAGTAACGAAACAACTGATATATCAAACATCAAGAAATCTGAGAACTGAGCCATGAACCCATGATTGTGATCAATAAAATCAATTTCTCAATTGCAAGGTTCCAAACCATATTTCAGGAACTATATCATCTACTATGATATCAGGGGCTGTGAGCTACTTACAGTTACGGTAGCTGACAAGTAATTTGCTAACATACAACTTACTAAGATGTGACACGTGAATAAATAATGCAATAACTTTGGCTATAGCTTTAAAAACTAATTATAGGATGTTTCAATTTGTACTCAACAAGGGTAATATGTGTCGTATCATAGACCTCACCATCACTTTTGTCAGTGTCGCAAATCATATTTGTCGATTACTCACTACAAGATCAATGACCGATTAATTGTCGATTACTCACTACAAGGTCAAAACTCAAATCATATTTGGTCAAAATTTGGGTTTAACTTGGACAAACTCGGACAAAACTTGATTTGAAGTATCTGAACAGCTTTGTTAATGTTTCTAAGCACTTTTCTATGGCCCTTATCAACATGTCATACATATAATTTCGAAATTCATATATTAAAATTCCAATCCGATTACACCCTGGCTAGGCCGATTAGAAGCTACAAGGTAGTAGACCGCCCGACTAGCGCCTAGCGTTTTTTGCAACCATGGATTTTGTTCATAAGACCTCACGAGTTATAGGTTTGTGTTATTTGTGGGATTCTCATCACCCATAGTATCAACCCAGTCACTTTTGTTCATAACGACTAACCTCTTACGCATCGATATTGGCTAGCAGGGGATGACAACATTATCTACATAATCAAAACTGAAAATTCTTTTTCCTCCGCACACTGAGCCTTCATAATAAATCGCTTACAGGAATACATTACCTTTCTAATACGTCTAATGATCATTATCATATACATACAAAAATGGTAAAACTCTAAAGAGGCCACACGGTCGGATCATTACGATTATATAACTAGGCATCAGGATTTTCATAATAAAAAGGATATTCGATAGTAGAGTATGAAATTACGAGGAATAATTAAATAAAAAGATTAGTACCTTCTTCATAAGTGCTAAATGCTTGTCAAACAACTGAAAAATGAGGACGAGAATAAAGATTAAAGGAGCATTTAATGAATTGTTATTTTGATGTGCTAGGGTTTCTTCCATCCTGAGGTCACAGAATCTGATTTGGTTTTTTTCTTGAGGAATGAATGAACGCCTGTTCTTGTTTTCTTTGTTTTGTTTTTCGTATGTTCGGTACTTTAAGTTACAGCTTTACTTTAACTCAGTCCTTGTACTTGTAAATTTTGCTAAATGGGATAAACTATAGTTTTGGAAACTTTTTGTTGGTATGTGCTTAAAGCTACGGCGGGAGTTTTTTTGGAGCCGTAAACTTTTTGTTATGAAAATAATATTCTCTATAATAGCTTTGTTTGGTGACATTAAATGAAAGCTTTTTTTATATAACAGCTCCAAATTCAAACGTTCATATGGAAAGCGTTTTGTTTACTTTAAAGCTTTTTGTTCTTTAAATTACTTATGTGACCTCGTATTTATATACACAAATTTATATGAGAATAAAATGTGTGCATTAAATGGGCAAACTTAGTCCACAAATACAAAGATAATATACATGTTTGTACTCACCTATAAAGTTATTTACATATATATGTTAATAAGGGTTAAAGCTAGAGCTGGAGTTAAGAATGAGGCCGGAGCTAGAGTTTATTATACAAGGTGGAAGATGGATTTTATATTTTTATAAAGTTGTTTAGCGAATTACATTAAATTAAATTAAGATATACTTTTAACTTTTGCGTGATAATCCATTATATTTTAAAGAGTATTTAAGTCATTTGAGTATTTTTGGTGGCTCATGGCTTATAAAATCTTTCATAAGCATGTAGGAGAAAAAAATCTTATTTTATAAGCTAGCTTATTTTAAAAGCTCAAGCTCATATAAGCCTCTATAAGCCTCATGCCAAACACAATAAATGATTAGTTTTTACCTATATTAACATGTAAAACCTAATGACTATTTTATGTTTTACATTTGTCTATAATTATTGATTTGTCATTTTATGTAATTTTACATCTTATAATTATAGTTAACAGCTACATACCAAACACTTTTATAAATAAAATAGATACAACCAGCAGCTGTTGCTAAAAACTTACAGTTTACAGCTTACAACTTACAGTTTACAGCTTACAGCTAGTTTTACCAAACATACCCAATAAGTAGCTTTGTTTGGATGCATCAACTTCAAGCTTTTATTTTTTACAAGTAGTTTCTAAATGAAAAGCTAATTCATGAAGCTTTTAAAATTGTTAGGAGAAACTGTAAATTACGAATATACCCTCCAACCATATTATGTTCTATTCAAATATGTTTTTTAAGTCACTTTACATCTTATAATTACAATAAACAACTAATTTATCAAATACTTTTACGATTTAAGTTCATTTGGATACCAAACTTATCTTTAATATCGGGGGACTCATCCCCACCCTCCATCTCCATATCATCCGACGAAGCAGATTAAATCCTCAATTTACACTGCAGGGGTATCTTGGTCATTTCAGTCCACTATATAAATATTTTTTTCTTTAACAAACACTCATTCAACACACACACACAAATCGTGTTTTTTTCTCTCTCTACCAACAACAGTTGAATCACCAGGAACAAATTCATTAGATCTATACCTAACATCTAATCATCACGAGCATCAATATGAGCATCATGAACATCTAATCGATCGATCTTCGATCGATTATCTCATTCTTCAATTGATTAACATCAGGTTAGATTTATCAGATCTGTTCTTATTTTAGCTTATTTGATGTGAATACGCTTATTAATTTATCATTCATCCGAATAATTATCAGATCTTAATTATTTGTTATTAGTGATAAGCTAGTTTATTTAGGTCCTTTATGTGAATAAGTTTATGTATTATCATCATTTGAATTTATGTTGCTGAATTATAAGCTAGCTTATTAGCTTATTTTGATGAATTATAAGCTATCTTATTAGCTTATTTATGTTGCTAGTGTTAATAAGCTTTATTATTAGCTATTTTTATGTTCTGAATAAGCTCTATTAGATTAATTTGTTGATATAAGCTGAATTAAGGTGAATTTAGCTTATCAGTTAGCAATAAGCAGTTTTAAGTAGCTTTTGGTTAACGTGTTTGATATATTATATATGATACTTTTCATTCGTATATCATATATGATATCATATATGATATTGCTTTGTCATATGTATATGACATGTGATTATCATATATGATATTTTATTTTTCCAAAAAATAGTTTATTTATTCTTTTATATTCATTTTATATTTTCAGAATTAAAGAACATGAATTCTTGTTCATTATGTGAAAGTTTTGATCACAACAAGAGGATGTTCCCTAAGAGGTTTGAAAATCAAGAACAAGTCGTGGTTTAACATTAAGTTGTTGTTCAAAAAGAAATTGTTGTTTAAAGAAGTACCATTTTATGTTTGATTGTTATATGAACAAGTGTTATAATTCTTTTTTCATTTGAATTTTGTTGTTTTTGATCTTACATGAATGTGATTATATTATATATCATATGTGATATTCTAAGAAATCATATATGATT